>WWET01002485.1:97675-108642 GCA_011038615.1 Limnodynastes dumerilii
TTAGCGGGCGGAAGGGAAGCACAGCCCATTTGCACGCAAATTGTTTAAACGCTAGGATTACTATAGCATGCGCCCTCCAGTTCAGTCAGGTGATTTACGCACCTTGCGTGTGTAAATCATCTGACGTTCTTAAATCTGGATCCGGTCCTTAGTCATTTTCTGGCCATTGCAGTTGAGTGGAATGCTGAGGTGAAGGAGAAAGCTGCATGTGTTTACATTTAGAATTTTGTAACTGCTATACTTGCTATTGCTTTATGGCCCCCATCAAAAGTTAAGAGTAATGCAACAGTTAGACAATTAAAATATAACCCCATTAGCTTTAATAATACAAAATCTAAATGTCATAATTTAACCCCCAATTCAATATCATTGTGTGTTTTTTGTGTCATGTTTTTATTTGGGGTTTGGGGCTGCATTTAACTGCAAATCCAGCAGACATGAGAATTTTAAATGATTGGCAACTCCCATGTTGGGTTCTAAAGCTTCATCATGTTTGGTTTTGGGTTTCTTTGAAATCTATTATAGTAATGCAGACAGCATAGTAGTACCAGGGCCGTTTCTAGGGGTGGGAGAGCCGTGCGATTGCACGGGGCGTGCCCCTAGCTGATTTAAAGAGGGAGCGCAAAGGCAGGCTGGGCCGGGGGGCAGGGTGGCATGTGCCCCACAGGCAGCACTGCCCTTTTGTGTTTTAGGGCCACCTCCCTGGTGGTCTAGTGCTGCCCAGCTAGTGGTGACTGCTCAGCTGCAGCGCTGAGGCTGTGTCCCAGTGAATGGCTGCCTACCCTAGGCAGCCATTCAGTGGGACACAGACTCTGAGCTGCAGCCAAGAATAAAAATCTAAGTTGCAGCAGGACCTCTGTTGCGTCCATGTGACCAGTGTGCAGATCGTGGGTAGAGCCAGAGCTTCCTGTGATGCGACCATGTGACCAGTCTAGAGATCGGGGGTGGAGCCAGAGCTTCCTGCGGTTCACTTCCTGGTGAACTGACTCCCTGCTACTGCTGTCTGCTGTACAGTACATCAGGTACAGGTGTGTGTGTGTGTGTGTGTGTGTGTGTGTGATTAGGTAGTGTGTGTGTGTGTGTGTTTGTGTGTTAGTTAGAGAGAGGCTTTATTTTATTTCTTACACCTTTTGGGGGACCTTTCCTGTTATCTGCCCCCATAATGATATTATATGCCCCATGTTATTATTCTTCTTCCTATATTATAAATATTATATTATCTATGGGCAGATAATATATAATGTAGGGCAGATTATATGTAATCTAGGGCAGATAATATAAGGGGGGACAGAAGGAGGTTAATATATTTAAGGGGGCACATGAGGCTGATCCATATAATGGGCACACAAAGAGGCTGGACACATATATGGGGCACAAATGGAGGCTGGTCCTGGGCCCACAGCTGATGGGGGCCTGGCATAATTTCAGGGCCAATGCGTTGGGAAGAATTTCCCTGTGCACCGGCCAGATGGTAGCGCAGGTTTTCAGGGCTCCACCCATGTGACTTCACTGCTGATGTCACATGTTACTCCATAACACTAAAGGGGATATCTAGGGCGACAAACATTTATTAGCAGTGCACAGGATAATGAGCATACAACATGATTAGTCCCAGAGAGAGCGTACAACAGCAGCCTTTAAGGGCAGGTAATAGAAATGTTCACAACAGGAATAACTGGTCCAGGTCTGCCCATAGAGGCAAAACAGAACACAGCTGTCCAGGATGTAACAGGTACTAGATTGTACATAAGGGCTAAATCTCCTACACATGGTGGGTGGCCCGGCCCCTCTTGCAGAAGATAAATTTCACATGGAACATAGCAGCTCGATATGGATTTCCAATGTGTAAATCATACCCCTTTCACATTGCCACTAAAAATCCATGTTTTTTGTGAAATTCCTGGGAGTAGTCTGAAACGACCCGAGTTGAGTGGCAGTATAAGAGGTGCCGGGGTTCTTTACTCCGTCTAATGACCCGGGATTAAGACCTTTGAAAAAATAAGGGTTTTTTCCGGGTCTCACACAGGACTGGTGGCAATGTGAAAAGTCCTAAGTTGTTTTTCAACTTGGGTTTTTCACATTGCTTCCCGATTGGCTAGATTTGTTTACTATTGCTATGGCAATAGTTAACAAATCTGTTTTAGTGCTGTATCATTTTTTTTTTTAATTGCAACATATAGGGCATGCTGATGCTTTTAGTGCTACAAGCACCAGCATGCCCAAGGATGCCAGGAGAACCACAATTGCAAGCATGCCCTGTTATTCTTTGACACACACAACAAAGTAATGCCCCCCTAGATCCATAATAAAATATAGCGCTGGCCCTTAACATAATTTTTTTTTTTTTTACATTTAATACAGTACATACATAAAATACATTAAAATCATTATTTACAAAAATATTATGGTAAAATACCATAATGCATTTTTATGTAAGTAATGTATTAAATGTAAATTATTTTATTATTAATAAATTCAATGTATTAATGTATTTATAGTATTTAATGTATTTTATTTAATGTATTTTATTTATATAATGCTTACCATAACATTTTCTTTAATAATAGTTTTAATGTATTTTATGGATGTAATGTATTAAATGTAAATTATTATTTTATTATGTTTCTGGGGGGAGCATTACTATATGTTGTGTTTGGCACAGAATGACAGGGCATGCTGGCGCTTCTGGTTCTCCATGTTGGTGGTTGTAGCACTACAAGCATCAGCATGTGCTGCCTCATTTAAATTCACAAAACCCATTAAATTCATGGATGATATGAGTTATTGCCAGGGCTGCAATCTGAAAGCGTTATCAGCTGTTTATATTAAATCTGGATCCGAACCATGCTCTCACAAATAAGTATTTGCACAAAAAGTCTAGGAACATGATAATGATGGACAAGACTCCACAGCTGTATAAGACCATTGAGTAGTACTTAACCTTATGTTTGCTTCAGTAAAGGTATGAATATTTTGCTAATGAAGATAAATTAGGGAAAGTTGCAGCAACTCGCATGAGATTAAAAAAAAAACTGTAGAGATGACGTCAGAAACAGTAGAGGACCAGTGTAACTGACGTCTTCTCTTATATAAAACACTGTCCCCTAGCGGCCAAATGGTCATTAGGAGCAGCATCGCAGAAGAAAAGGAGGTGTCCCCGTCGTGGCAACTGGAGAAGACCCCCGAGAACCGGACCAGTGACTTCAAGCAACGGGAACCCAGACTCCAATCAAGTGCAGTAGATTCATCAAATCCAGCAGCGTTTCCCAGAGAGAGTGCCCAAAACTTTTATTATTTTAAACAACACATACTGCATACATACACTTAGAATAGGAGAGATGACCACCGGAGGTTAAGTGCACACATTAGGGAATATAATTAATTAGGGAATATTTATTTTTTTACATGCCTACTTAGTGTAAGGGGTTAATGTATGTTTGTTGCTGACTATTTTTTTTTTAACACACACTACAAGCAGCGCCGCATGTTTAGAAGCCTTACCATGCTGACGCTGATATTACTACAAGGCTACGCTTGAAAATACGTCTGCGCGATCCACAAGTACGTATTTCACTCTACGTGTGATCCTGAATTACGTAAATGTGATTTTACGCTTACGTAAAGGAGTGGGCATGACAATCATAATTTATGGGAGTGTCAAATTATGCTAATGAGTAAAGAGGGTGTGGGAACGTACTTACAATCGATCCACATGTCCGTTACAACAAACGTAAGTTAATTTACGTTAACTAAAGTTAAGGTAGGGTTTCATTTGCGTAAGAACAAAAGTTGTTGCATTTCCGTGTCACCGCGTAAGTTCATTTATCAGAGTAAATACTTATTATGGAGACATGCACCTGTAGCTACACATGTGAAAGAATGATTAATTACCTAATTGTGCAATCTATATAAATCCCAACCCTGCTAGTGTTTCCTTATGCTGTTCCTTGTGAATTTGTGAGTTGTGTCAAACTGTGCTTTGAGAACCAAAAATTTTGGGAGATTGATTTTTGTGTAAGTACACATGATTAATGTAGTAACTTATATATGTATAAAAAAAAATTATTTTGTTTGCTTACTTATGTGTTAATAAACTAAATAATTTATATTATGTTTTAGATCTTATGTATGTAATGTAATTCAAAGAAAATCATTTTAAAATGTGTAGTTTTTTTTTTATAGATTGGAGTTTTTCCTCAGGAAATTTTGAAACGTCTTCTGTTGGCCCTCTATCTAATGTAAGCGTATGTTACTATGTTAATTTAAACACTTATGTTTAAATCTTTGTTTCATGCGTTTTGTTTACACTTGATATTATTGTATGTTTATTTTATACTTGTTAGATTTATTTTCAAAATAGTGTATTTTTTTTTATTGTTTGTAAACAAATTGTTTAGTCTTGAACTTTTTTCAAAATAACCTCCTATAATTGTTTCACAGCTGGCCTAAAGCAAGTTTATTACCATGGAATAAAATTATATATATTTTACATACATACAACCTATTGTTATCCTTTTAATAGGTGATTATGTTTTAAATATATAATAATGCTCTCTATAGAACAACATAATCTTCTCTGGATATATGCCATTTCTTTCAAAGTATGTTATACATTTCATCCTCCAACGTGTTATATGTATGTAAAAATATAAATATTTTTTTAGCTTCTTATGGCCTTTCTACTAATGTTTCAGATGTCTTCATCATTGCAGCTGCTGCTGTTGAGGAAGAGGACCAGCTCCATAGCATGGTCCTTTGTCCACATCATCGCCTGAGGACCAGGGAGCGCATCTTTAGACCACGTATCAGTCTGTTTAATGTGTCTGACGAGGAGGTTTGGCACCGCTATCGCCTTCCTCCACATGTGATATTGGAAACCTTGGAGATTGTAAGATCTGATCTTGAGGCCCATATAATGGCACGTACATCGATTTCACCATTAACTAAATTCCTGGCGGTGTTACAATTTTGCACCTTTGGAACATTCCAGAGGGTGATGGGATGCGCCACAGGAATGTCCCAATCTTCTTTTAGTCGTGTGCTAGAGGAAGTTTTGCGGGAATTTCTGTTGAGTGTTACACAATTTATAAATATGCCACTGAGTGAGGAAGCTCTTGTGCCTATTAAGCAGCAATTTCTTGGGATTGCTGGTTTCCCGCACGTTATAGGAGCCGTGGATAGTACGCACATCGCTCTGGTGCCAAGGGGTGGAAACCCTATGATTTTCCTAAATCGCAAGGGTTTCCACTCTCTGAATATCCAGGTGGTGTGTGACGCCAACCTCCTCATTCGTAATGTTGTAGCCAAGTTTCCTGGGTGTTGTCATGATGCCCATGTTATGCGGCTATCAACAATATGGCGTAAATTAAATAGAAGATATTATGAAAGTGGTAATGATGTGTGGCTTTTAGGTAATGAAATGTACTTAACGTAAAAATTGAACATTAAACCTTCCTTATAACATGTGATTACTAAATAAATACATTATTTATTCCATAGGTGACTGCGCCTATCCTCAGAGGCCCTTTTTGTTAACGCCAGTACAGATCAATAGATTGCATACAATGCAGTACATACGGCCACCAGACAGGTCATAGAGCGCATATTTGGAATGTTAAAAATCTCGATTCCGGTGCCTGGACCAGTTTGGTGGAGCCCTCATGTATGTGCCTGTAAAGGTATGTGATATTGTGGTTTTGTGCTGTATATTGCATAACATCGCAATACAACACGGCTTAACATTTGAGATTGAGGCTGACGTGGAGGAGGTAACTGTTATGGAGGAATACCATCATGGCTCATCTCAAAGCAGCATTACATTTCACAATCGTGTGATAGAGACATATTTTTAAGTATTGCTATGTTTATAATATAAGAAAAACAAAAAAATTAATAAATTAAATGAAGAAATACACTTGTCATTCACCTCTAATGTGAAACTTGATAATTTCTATCTTATTTTTAATAAAAGCATAAATTAATTATTAAAAAATAGATAAACCAAACTGGTATTTTTTATAAATGCTTTTATTTAAATGCTAATACAGAAAATTAATACATCATGTTTAGCATTTTGTCATAAAATAAAAAAAAATATAGAATTTTTAATATATAATTTTTTTTTTTGCAGTTTTTTTGCCACCTTTATTTTCTTTTGGTGCTGGTGATGGTGCTGTTTTAGATCTTGTTTTGGGGGCCGAACAGCCTAGTTCCATGTTGCCAGACATTGCTGCTGATCTTTTTGATGCTCTGACTGGTGCTGGCATTACATCTGTGCTAATCGTGGATGATGTTGATGGGATAGACTCAGGTATTGTTTAAGTTGTATTTTTTTTTACTGTGTTTTTTGATTAATGTTTCATTGAGTGTTTGGAATGCTCTGTTATTTATTGACATTTGCTCATGTAGGCGGTCTAGTTTATTGATGATTTGATTTGTGCGATTTTGCATTGCACGGTAGAATGTTGATGGGCCAGGTATTTCATCATCATGTTGTGGAGGTGACGGGCTGGATGGTGATGGTGATGCCAGAGCTGGTGGTGGTGGTGGTTGTGCAGGTTGTGGTGTTGGTTGTGATGTGGCGTCAACATCTTCATCATGTATGGATTGTGTGTCATCCAATCTTTCCTCAATATCTATGACAGAAGGAAATGAGATAACAGTGAACATGCAATGTGACTATGATGACCCATGTATTTAATTTATTACAAATCAAAACAACATCAAAACCTTGTAAGATGTCTACACTGTATGATGCAATATGACTAACTCTGTGTCTCTTTGTGCCATTTTAGATTTCCACAACTCTATTGAGATACATTTAAGGACATTCAACATTTCATATTTAAAAATAAGACACTTGAAAAGCTGTATATCTTTAAATTAGATGTAATACAAATAATCTGATTTCGCATTTAATATTACCTTCGCTGTCTTCTTATTCTGTGTTTGCCACTGGACGCAAGAGTCTTGGTGGTGGACCGTCCATGGTGTCATGGTCACCAACACCCTCTATCTCAGCTGTAGACACAGCACGCATGGCCAAGGTTTCTAATTCGTTGAAATTCAACGTTTCAGGTATTGGTCCAGCTCCTGTTTGCCTGGAGTGAGCGTATCTCTCAGCCATTTTTTATTTGATTTTTGAAATCCTGCCATCTGTGAATGAAATAAAATATACTAACTATACTTTAACAATAGAACAATAGATGCCTGGTTTGTTTAGCCCAACTTTGTTGAAAATGCCGGGCGAAGCTAGGGTAGCCTTCAGCCGGCGTAAGGAAGGGGCCATACGCCCGCACAGGGGGGAGTGTCAGCCCAGAGCACCGATGTTACGCTGAGCGCTACAGCGCTCAGTGTAACATCGTAGCTCTGGATCAGGCCCATGGTCACCAACACCCTCTATCTCAGCTGTACACAGCACGCATGGCCAAGGTTTCTAATTCATTGAAATTCAAGGTTTCTGGGTCTACCCCAATGAGCCTGATCCAGACCTACGCTCATGAAACGCTCATGTGCGTAGTGTATTTACCCCAGCGTACCTATGATGCACTCCCATAGGCACTCCCCTCGGTCGTACTTACTCTTGCCGTCTTACGCCCAGCAAACCCTGCCCTAACTTTTCTAATCATAACCGTGGGCGGCTGTAAGCTACTTGCTTAGCATGCCCATACTGTACGATTTAAATGCCTCACCCCACCCTCGGTGTGTTTTACGAAAAGGTGGTATGCTCAAGGCCCATACACTCAGAATTTGAGCGCAAGATGAGCGTAATATCCGGCCTGCGCATGCACAGTAATTACAAATGACAGTTTTTACGCTTATGCCCATCGTAAAAACGCACACGAGTGTAGGTCTGGATCAGGCCTAATGGATCTCCATGGAAAACAGCAGTTTCCAATGTGATCCATGTAGACATCCTTGCCAGCCTGTTTTTTTCAGGCGGTTCATAGTATTTATTAAATGCTGGAGCGGAGTTTTACACTCCGCTCCCGGCTGAACACTAACACCATCTCAGGCTGGCATTACTGCTGTTATCCCAGCGATGTCCCCATTTTCCCCCCTTTTCCTCCCCCTAATAGCTGTTATCAGGTGAGGAAAAGGGGGGCATGTATGGGGAGACCGCTGGTATAAAATAGGTTGGGCTACTGTTATAAGTTATATTTTAACTTAAACAATAAATACATTAAAAAAAAAAATAACCAAAAAGCAAAACGTACCTGTCTGGGAGACGTGTCCAAATCTGAAGATTTCAGAGTCCCAATATGAAGACACTGCGCATTATGAACTATGAATGAAGTGTCCTGCCATGAGCCCAGAGATCATCGCGGGACTGCACAGGGCAGTTAAGTCTCAGTAAATTTAACGAATGAAGCTGCGAGCCTGGAACAGCTTCATTCATTAAAAAAATGAAATTAATAGTAAATAGAGCCCTTGATTTTTACTTTATAGTTTTATTGTTTATATTCAATCCCTGGTACTTAAGATTTTTCAAGCTACAATATTCTCTAGTTAGGACGATACTGGCCTATATATATTTAGAATGTATTCATGCTGATCTGTTTAACATTCCTCAGCAGGCTTTTCATAATACAGTTCTTCTGAGGTGGTAAATGCTATCACAGTGAAACAATTTAAACTTGCTTGGGATAATTATAATATCCTAAATGTCTTGCATCAATATAAGATAAACAAAATAAATGAAAAAAAAAAGTAGGCCGACTCAATAGGCCAAGTGGCTCTTTATGGCATCACCGTTATGCGTCGGCTTCCGGGGCACGGGATCTATGCTATCAAGGGGCGTTCACCAGGGCCCCTGATGGTGGGGATGGATTTTGCTGCGCTCCAATAACAGGTCATGCCCCATTGAACCAGACTCATATAGGAAGAGATAACCGACTAGAGATGTGCAAGACAGAACACCGGGAGGTGTAGAGGGGAATTGCAGAACTGAGGTAGTGAGGAGTGAGTTACCCTCTGCAGGTTGCCCTGAAGAGAGAACAGAATCTCAGACAGTGAGAGTGCAGATGGACTACACAAACAGACACACTGGATATGATGATAAATATACAAAAGTGATAGTGTAGTTGGACTACACAAACAGACACACTGGATATGATTATAAATATACAACAGTGATAGTGTAGTTGGACTACACAGGCAGACACACTGGAGAAGCTGGTGATCCACACAGAGGTGGTGCAGGTGGGAAAGCACAAGGTAATCAGCAGACAGACAGGCTGAGAACCAACTAACAGCGAAACACTCACACTCACAACCAGGCAAGAGGACAAGAGGCAGGCTGGATAGGGCAGGCTGGGCAACGGAGAAGACACAGAAGGGGTCAGGAAGCAAATGCACAAAGGCTCAATAACAGAGTATTCCAGAAATACAAAATACAAAGTATTCCCTCACCAGTCCGGGCAAGTGATAAAATTGTATAATTAACAGGGTGCCATGTGTCCTCTTAATAATAAGAGATTACACAAGGCGGGTGCAAAACAATGGGTAATTAATGTCACAACAGCAAAAAAAGGATAGGAGAGTTATCCTACCAAGACCAATATATAAAGTAATGCACTCCAAAGCAAACGAATGAAAATAGTAGTAACAAACTTTTTATTGAATGAATTTAAAGGAGAATAAACCGCCACAATCTTTAAAATAGACAGTAGACTAACAGGAATCACAAGGACATATTGAATAAAAACAAAAGAGGAAGAAGACCCTGCTACTCCAGAAAGGTAAATACATAGTAATATCTAAAGGGCATAAGTGGCCACAAGTTTATCCTTACACCGTGAAAGAAAATAAAAGAAAATAATACCACCTCACGGTGGCGCTTCACTCCACGTGGGAGCCACTAACTATCCCTACCTAGAACGGACCATGAATAAATATATCAAACGTTAGCAGTACATCAAATACCTAATAGAAATACAATACTGTTTCAGAATCATAGGTACCATAGGTCTTGGTAGGATAACTCTCTTCTATCCTTTTTTTGCTGTTGTGTCAATAGCGCAGGCAGGCAGGCAGGCAGGAGCTGGAATCTAGAAGTTATGACCAGCAAGGAGGCATACAGGTGAGAGGAATATAAGGGGAGAGCCACATCCCCATTGGATGCTGATAGAACATGGCTAAAGCACAGCTAGGGAATCCCAGCTGCTGATTAATTGGGCAGGATCCCTAGCAAGGAGGAAGCTGCATGGAAAACCAGGACCGGAATTCATACTAAGGCACAGAGAACACAATTACACGCTGCTGCCATATGTAACAATCACATTCTATGGGCTGGATCCAGACCTTGTTAGGTGCATGAACTTAGTTACTCAAGGGCTAAACCATGTTGATTTTAGGGGAGTCATATTTCATCTGTTGCAAACAGTATTAGAGTTGAGAGATGTTGTTTCCTATCCCAAGTCTAAATAGGGTGTGGGTCCCCGGTTAGAAAATCCCAATTTCGAAAATTTGAATTGCGAATTTTCTTTTGCGAATGCGAATTTTCTCCGAATTGCTAAAATTCGAAAAATGCATACACCTAAATGTTTCTATTTATACTAGTCTGAAATTATAATTTTTCTAATTCGAAAATCTGTATTTCGAATACAACTATATTTAGAATAGTGTACATTTCGATACAGAGCAAAGTAGAATAATGGTCAATTTCGAAAATCTGAATTTCGAAAATCTTCTAGTAGAATACATGTACTTTACGAAAAATTGGATTGCGAATCGTTCGCATACCGAAATAGGCGCACTGTGAATTTTTTTGCGAAAATTTCGCAAACGGCAGACGCAATGAGTTAGCTTTAGATTGTTGACAGGGATTAACTATACTTCCATATGAAGGGAGGGAGTGAGTGCTTTCATCTATTTTTATGCTTTCGCAAACGCCAGACGCAATGAGTTAGCTTTTGATTGTTGACAGGGATTAACTATACTTCCATATGAAGGGAGGGAGTGGAGTG
>WWET01002485.1:114895-129373 GCA_011038615.1 Limnodynastes dumerilii
GTTCTTATTTTAAGAAGATTCTTAAGTGTGAATCAGGTCCTAAGAGAGAAAAGTTACTCCTGGGCTAAACCATGTTGATTGCAGGGGAGTCATATTTCATCTGTTGCAAACAGTATTAGAGTTGAGAGGTGATGTTTCCTATCCCAAGTCTAAATAACAGTGTGATAGTAAAGCTGGTCAGTATCTGTGTGCAGTAAGCAATTTAAAGATATATCCCTGCATGCAAAGAATACAATTAACTTGGCTCCCCCTGAAATCAACATGGTTTAGCCCAGGAGTAACTAAGTTCATGCACTATCCAACCCTATGTTTCTATGTTTCTCCCCAGCAATTACTTTTTTATTGATTCTTCTATACACCTGTTCTTGTGCTTTCCCAAATAACCCATTCAGGAAACATGAGGCATTGTCCAACATGGCTTTTTATTTCATTCATCTAACTCACTGCATTCTGTTAGATGACGCCGGACCACGGCCATTACTCACCTGCTGGCGGTCCGGCGTAGGGAGCACCTTGCTCCGGATCCTGCAGCTGCCATTCTCCCATACACGCCGCGAGTGGCATGTAAACAAAGACACGTGCGTCGCCGCGTCTCCGGGCGGGGGCACACTCCACCTCCCACCAATGTCTGTGCTATTTTGCCCGTCCAGGCAGGCTGTCAGCCAATTAAAGGGCTAGAGACTGCTTAGCCTATCAGGGCTAGCAGTCTCTATTTAAACCTGGTTCCATCATCATTCTGTGCGGGTTATAGCTCTGCCTTGCCAGTTCTGTGACCTGCTAATTTCTTGCGTGCCAAGTGCTTTTGCCTTGTGTTTTGATCGTTGGTTGCTTGACCACTTACCTTGTTCAGTCCTTGCCTCAGTTACCTTCTGTTTGTTCTCCCTGGTTCTCCCTCCTTATTGTATTCACCTACCCTTTGCACCTTATCTTCCCTGGAGTGTTTGTTTATGTTACCTCTTCGGAGGTCCCGCCGTATGAGTGTGTGCGTGCAAGCCCTGGTCTGTCTCATCCAGTCCTGTGACTTACCGTCACTTCGTCCGTCGTACCTGGTTCAGTGTTTCATATAATTTGTTTCAGACCGGTCTCTTCCGGCCTGGTCTGTACCCCGCTTACTCTTCCTACCCTCCTTTCCTTAACGGGTGTTCTCCTCAGGTTTCCTTTCATTCTTCCACAGGTCTGATTCAACAGGGCACAACCTGTTACTGGGGGGCAGCCAAATCCATCCCCACCATCAAGGGTTCTGGTGAAAACCACCTGGTAGCAAAGTTTCCGTGCCCTGGTAGTCGACTCGGTTACCTTACCTCTTCTATCTCGCAGCCACACCGGTCCTTGACCCAGGTAATTCCAGTGTGCTGTAACACTAACCTTTCCTCTTCTTTCCCGCGGCCACACCGGTTCTTGACCCAGATAATCCTGGTGTGCCGTAACATTATAACCGGCCAATTACAGGTTACCGGTTACGGTAACATGGATCCTACCATTGAAGCCATTAATGCCCTCATTGCTCAGATGTCCAACCTGGGCCAGATGGTCCAGAATCTGACTGCTCATGTCCGCTCACTGGACGAGGCCATTGCTTCACCGGAACCTGCTGCAGCCTCCGCCCCTGGTCCACCTCAGGCCACCATGGATGTCAAAGCTAATCTGCTGGACCGGTTTTCAGGAGATTGGTCTAAGCTTCAGCTTCGGAGCAGGTCAAAGATGTGCTGGTCCAGTTCCCCGTGGCACATTCCCTGTACGACCTTATGTGCCTGGCTATCAAGGTAGACAGACGGCTGATGGAGCGTCGGTCTGAAAGGGACTCCTTCACAGCTTCAGCTTTCTCAGCTGTTCAAGCTCCACCGGAGGTCTTCACTGGTGAGGAACCCATGCAGATCAGGTAATTCCGTCTCACCAAGCAAGAGAAGGCTTGCCAATGACAGCTAGGTCTCTGCCTCTACTGTGGAGGTAAGGGTCATCAAGCGGACAACTGCTCTAACAAGCCAGCACCAGCGGGAAATTCTTAACCGAGTCAGTAGGTGAAGAGCTCTGGCTGGGTGTACATCTCATATCTGCCAAAAATTCCCTTCTCGTTCCTATGTAACTCTTCCTTGGCGATTGGACAATCGACCTCCTGGCATTCATCGACAGCGGTGCAGCGGGAAACTTCATTGATGCAGAATTTGCTGGCTCCTTGGACTTGGAAACCAAGCCTATCTCTTCCCCAGTGACGGCCTTCGGCCTAGATGGGAAACCGCTTGCAGAAGGGATTATTCAGAGAAGCACACAGCCCCTGAAGATTTCGGTGGGTATCTGTCATTCTGAACATCTCAAGTTCCTCCTTAATCACAGTCCGTCTGCTCAAGTGGTGTTGGGGCATCCCTGGCTCCAGACTAACAACCCAGTCATCGATTGGGCCAAGGGGAGCAAATCCTGTGCCAAGACCTGTATTGTACGTCCCATCCGCATCGATCAGACTTCTACTTTCCATGTTCCTGTTATGACCCCAATGCAAATTGAGCGCTAGGTAGTGGTACCCCGGGCTTACCCCGACAGGGAACCGGGGTGACCTGACAAGAGGTAAAGAAGAAACGGGTGACTCACCAGTTTGTAGAGCCTGATTTCCGTCTGAGTGTTCGCTAGAGCCCCTAGTGGTGGGGATAGACTGGAGCTGGTGGGACTTCGTCAGGATACGCACCTTCAGAGTCAACCCGGGAGAAGAACCGGAAGCACAGGCGGAAAAGAGATAGAACAGAAAAGGGAGAGAAGAAAGTGGGAGGAGTCAGGACAGAAGAACCTGACCTGAGACAGACTACGAGCAACGGGTAACAATGACGAAGGACCAAAGACCAGTACACAGGACAGACCAGACAGACACTACGAACGAGGGAAGGGCAATCACACACACACTCAGACCAAGGGAATCCCCTAAAGGATACACACACAGGCACAGAGGGAAGCAAGGGGTTAACCACAAGGAATCAACAGTAAGGATCAGAGATGGGGAGAGACACAGGAGGTAAACAGGCAGGAACCAGGCTGGACAGATATGGGGCACTCACAGATCACAGAAAAAATAGAGAAGGCACAAGGCAAAGGGAGCAGGCTATATGGCTTGGAGAAGCTATAACCGGCGGGAGCATGAGGGAGAAAGAATGCTATAAAGCCACGGAAGCCAATGGGAACGGGACGCGGAGGCGCCAATAGCAGAGATAGGCTGGCGTCCAGGTTGCTAGGATACAACCTGACGCCAGCCTGACGGAGAGACCAGATTAGCGCGCCGGAGCATGAGGGAGAAAGAATGCTATAAAGCCACGGAAGCCAATGGGAACGGGACGCAGAGGCGCCAATAACAGAGATAGGCTGCCGTCCAGGTTGCTAGGATACAACCTGACGCCAGCCCGACGGAGAGACCAGATTAGCGTCCCCAGCAACCAGCCGCGAGGGACGCCAGGGGGAGGAGAGACGCGGCCTGCAGACGCTGCTGTCGGAGGGAGAAGAACAGAAGTCAGGAGTGCAGGACCTGTTGCCCCACGCAGGTAAGAATCTAATGGAGCGGGAGGCCAGGGCGCAACGGAGCCTAACAGTTCCGCCTCAATATGCGGATTTTGCTGATGTCTTAAGTGACCAAGCCTCGGAGGAACTTTCTCCACACTGGGATTCTAATTTTGTCCTTGACCTAGTTCCCGGAGCCAAACTTCCAAAGGACGCCTGTTCTCACTCTCCAGACCGGAGACTTTGGCTATGGAGGACTATGTCAGGGACAACCTTCGGAAAGGTTTTATTCGTCCTTCCAAGTAGCCCATGGGAGCTGGCTTCTTCTTCATAGCTAAGAAAGATGGCTCCTTGAGGCCATGCATAGACTACCGTGCGCTTAACAAGATTAGCATTAAGAATACTTACCTGCTTCCCCGAATTTCAGACCTCTTTGACCACCTAAGAGAAGCAATGGTTTTTTCCAAAATCGATCTCCGGGGTGCTTACAACCTTGTCAGAATTCGTAATGGTGACGAATGGAAGACGGCCTTCAATACACACCTTAGACATTATGAATACTTGGTCATGCCCTTTGGCCTCTGCAATGGCCCGGCCATCTTCCAGGACCTTATCAACGAGATATTACGGGACTTTCTGGGAAATTTTATTGTCGTATATCTTGATGACATTCTCATTTTTTCCCCCGATCTGAAACCCCATCACACTCATGTCCGGCAGGTCCTCACTTGCCTCCGGGACAATCACCTTTTCGCCAAAGGAGAAAGTGCGAATTCGAAGTAGACAAGGTTACATTCTTAGGCTATGTGATTTCCACTAAGGGGTTTGCCATGGATCCGGTGAAAGTCAAAGCAGTCCTGGATTGGGTTCAAAACAGCAACCTGAAAGCAACGCAAAGATTCATTGGGTTCTCTAACTATTACAGACGTTTCATCCAAGGAATGTCGATTCTGGTCTCCCCCTTTTCCAATCTCACCAAGAAGGGGGCTGATCTTTCTCTTTGGCATCTTGCAGCCGTTAAGTCATTTTCAGCTCTCAAGAAAGCTTTTACTTCAGTGCCCATCCTTCGTCATCCTAATCCTGATCTGCAATTTATCCTGGAGGTGGATGCTTCCGACATCTGAGCAGGAGCCATTCTTTCTCAACGAGATCCTGAAGATGTAAAGACCTATACGTGTGCCTACTTCTCCAAAAAATTCTCCACCGCCAAACAAAATTATGATGTAGGCAACAGGGAGTTGCTAGCCATTAAGTTGGCTTTGGAGGAATGGAGGCACTGGTTGGAGGGAGCCTCTCAAACCATTATGATTTTCACAGACCACAAGAACCTGGCCTATATTGAATCTGCCAAAAGACTCAACCCTAGACAAGCTAGATGGGCTCTGTTCTTCACGTGTCTTGACTTCATCATCACTTACCAGCCAGGTTCACAGAATAAAAGAGCTGATGCCCTTTTACGCTCCTTTCTACCGCAACATGCTCCCTCCTCTCCCCCCCTTCCCATTATTCCGTCTGCTTCTATTGTGGTTGTGCTTACTCAAGATCTACACACTCTTATCCTGAATTTGCAGGATCAGACTCCTGTGCAGAAGCCTTCCAGCTGTCTCTTTGTGCCAGAGAGACTAAGGAAACCAGTGTTATTGGAGGTCCATTCATGTACCGGTGGTCACCCTGGAATGCAGAAAACCTTGGATTTGTTATCCCGTGTGGTACGGTGGCCTGCCATGTCAAAAGATGTCAGGGAATTTGTTTCCTCATGCCTAGTCTGTGCTTTGAACAAATGTTTCCGGTCACCGCCCGTAGGACTTCTCCAGCCATTATATACTATATCCAGACCCCCTTAGTCTCATTTGTCAATGGATTTTGTCACAGACCTTCCTAGTTCCTCGGCAATACCACGGTCTGGGTCATTGTGACCCGATTTAGTAAAATGGCTCATTTTGTACCCCTGATAGGTTTACCTTCCGCTCCTGAACTGGCGGATCTGTTAGTCAAGAATGTGGTACGATTTCATGGTTTACCTACGAACATCGTGTCCGATAGGGGTTCTCAATTTGTCGCTCGCTTTTGGCGAGCCTTCTGCAGATTACTCCACATCTCAGTCAGCCTCTCTTCAGGTTATCATCCCCTGTCCAATGGACAAACTGAGCAGATTAATTAGAATATGGAACAATACCTGAGGTGCTATTCCGCCAAATTCCAGGATACTTGGGCTCCGAATTTGGCCTGGGCGGAATTCGCCTACAATAATGCCTTGCATTCTTCCACTAAGTCTTCACCTTTCTTTTGTGTCTTTGGATATCATGCACGTGCTAACTCCTTTTAATTTCCTGAGATGGACCAGTCTCCTGAATCCAGTAACATCGCTAAAAACATCAAATCCATCTGGACCAAAGTTAATAAAATTCTTCAGGAGGGAAATATTTCCATCAAAGCTAGAGTGGATCAACGTAGGGCAAAGGCTTCATTTAAAGTAGGTGGCAAAGTGTGGTTATCCACAAAAAAAATCAGAATCCGCCAACCCTGCAGGAAACTTGGTCTATGTTTCATCAGGCCGTTTACTATCATCAAAAAGATTAATCCTGTAGTTTTTAGATTACATCTTCCTTGCAGCTTAAAGATTCCCAATACCTTCCACACTTCGCTTCTCAAACCGTTTCGCACCTCAAGAAAATTTCAGTCTGGAGCCTTATCCAAACTTCCTCCTGTATTGGTGGATGGCCAAGAGGAGTTCATTATTGAATCAATCTTAGATTCCAAGACTGTCCAGGGACAAGTCCATTATCTGGTCCATTGGAAAGGTTATGGCCCGGAAGAACGTCAGTGGATTTCTTCTCGTAATCTTCATGCTGATAGTCTTCTCAAAGAATTTTTGTCAAGTTTCCCCAGAAGCCAGTCCATAGAGGTTTTTTAACCCCTCATCAAAGGGGGGGTACTATTAGATGCCGCCGGACCACGGTCATTACTCACCCACCGGTGGTCCGGTGCAGGGAGCCCCTCTTTCCGGATCCTGCAGCTGCCTTTCTCCCATACATGCCACGAGCAGCATATAAACAAAGACACGTGCGCTGCCACGTCTCCGGGCGGGCACACGCTCCACCTCCCACCAATGTCTGTGCTATTTTGCCCGTCCAGGCAGACTGTCAGCCAATTAAAGAGCCAGAAACTGCTTAGCCTATCAGGGGCTAGCAGTCTCTATTTAAACCTGGTTCCATCATCATTCTGTGCCGGTCATAGCTCTGCCTTGCCAGTTCTGTGACCTGCTAATTTCTTGCATGTCAAGTTCTTTTACCTTGTGTTTTGATCATTGCTTGACCACTTACCTTTTTCAGTCCTTGCCTCAGTTACCTTCTGTTTGTTCTCCCTTGTTCTCCCTCCTCATTGTATTCACCTACCCTTTGTACCTTATCTTCCCTGGAGTGTTTGTTTATGTTACCTCTTCGGAGGTCCCGTCGTATGAGTGTGTGCGTGCAAGCCCTGGTCTGTCTCGTCCAGTCCTGTGACTTATCTTTTGTTCGTCGTGCCTGGTTCACTGTTTCAGGTAGTCTGTCTCAGGCCGGTCTCTTCCGGCCTGGTCTGTACCCCGCTCACTCTTCCTACCCTCCTTTACTTAACGGGTGTTCTCCTCGGGTTTCCTTTCGTTCTTCCACAGGTCTGATTCAACAGGGCACGACCTGTTACTGGGACGCAGCCAAATCCATCCCCACCATCAGGAGCTCTGGTGACACCGGTCCTTGACCCAGGTAATCCCGGTGTGCCTTAACACTAACCTTACCTCTTCTTTCCTGCGGCCACACCGGTTCTTGACCCAGGTAATCCCGGTGTTCCGTTACACATTCTATGTATTTATGTAGAAGTTCTGAATTACCATTTATAAGATTGTCTTGATCCTACAAACCAATAGGAGTGTCTCTACAGTTTTTTTTGACACCATCACAGTGGCGCACAGGGGGTTTCTGGTTGGCCAGAATACCACTGCCCCGCCAACACCCCCACCCCCCCACATTAAATATTTAAGAATAAAAAAAAAAAAAAAAAAATACCCCAAAAGGGAAGAAAAAAAAAAAAAATCTCCCAAAAGGTAAAACTCGAAAAAAGGGCATGGCATCTCAGGTGCCTCTAAAAGGGGCATGATTTCCTGGCCATATGGGGCAGACTGACATAGGGTCTGGCCTGTGCTGGGAAGCATTTAGGGAAGCTGGTGGGGGATGGTAATTGGGTCACAATGAATTCAGCAGCGCTTATGCACTAACACAAGCTCTGGTCTCAAAATGTCACTGTGCTCTACAAATGCATTGTATACTGCTATTGCTATTAGATCTGTACCTTCAAAATAAAACTACTATTTTAATTTGTGAAAGAAGCAAATTATAAATCACCTAAAAGAAAAAAATATCAAAAACAGGACTTGTTAGAACCGGTGAAAAGTTTAAATTAGCAGCCGATAACCAATGCTATTCCCTAAAGTATAATTATTATTATTTTTAAATATACATTATTGCGTTCCTGTTAATGGATGTCTTATATGTCTGGGCAGTCAGATAGTATAACCATATTATCAGTATTGTCATTTTACATATGTGGTTTTTAACATTTTTTTTTAGTTAGTAGCACTTGTGTCTCTCAGTGCTGAGGTCATAAATTCAATTCCCGGACTAGGCCTCATCTTTGTGGAATTTGCATGTTCTCCCTGTGTCTGCGTGGGTTTCCTCCAGGTGCTCCACTTTCCTCCCAAAATCCAAAAACATGCTGGCAGGTTAATTGGCTGCTAAATAAATTAGCCCTATTCTCTGTGTGTATGTGTGACTGTGTTAGGGAACTTAGAATGTAGCTCTAATGGGGCAGGGACTGATGTGAATGTGAAATATTCTCTATAAAGCGCTACGTAATCTGATAGAGCTATATAAAAACCCGAAGGAGTCCCCACACCAATAGCTGTCATTGTGAAGTAGAGACAGCCGAAAGTTCCTTTTTGGCTGTCTCTATTTTGAATTACAGCCATTTTAGATTTTTTTTTATTAATGAGTGAGTATGCGATTTGTAGGCAAGGCCAGATTGGCCGTAGGAATTACAGGTAATTTCCCCCGTAGGCTTGTGGTCTCTGGAGGCCGCTTAGCAGCTCCTTTTTCATTTGAAGAAACCTAGGATGTTGGCTGTCATGTGTGGTGGTTGCTAAAATGATGTTTGTATAAAATGGAGATCATTAGGATGTTGTATGTGTTGTGTGGTGGTAACTAGGATTCTGTATGTATTGGGAGGTAGTTACTAGGATTCTGTATGTATAGGGTGGTGATCATTAGGATGCTGTATGTTTTAGGTGGTGGTCCCTAGGGGGTGGTAATGACTACCTGCATTGCATAGAGGTCTCTATAAATCTCTTTATTGGAATGTGAAATACTTGTCGGGTTTTTTTATTCTCTACTAATCCAGTTTACATATTTTTGGAACCCCACCAATAGTTGATCCCACTCACACATGGCCTCTTTGCAGATTGTCTTTTCCAAGGCCTCACTTTAAGATCCCAATCCAAACCTGGGGTTAGGGTTAGGGTAATAGAAAGGTAGGGTTAGGGTAAGGATTAGGGAGAGGTTTAAGAATAGAATTCTTACTTACCTTTTGGAGCACTGTGTTTGGTGCTCCAGGGATCGATTTATTTGCCTCTTCCAGGCAGAAGCAATTGCTTTCCCAGCCAGTTTGAAACTGGCTTAGCGAACGGCCCTATCGAAATAGGACCGTTTGCAATGGGGACCAAACACCCATAGAAACCTGTTAAAAAATAAACAATATAATATAGTGCCATCATATTATAGTCCAATTCCCTAACACACACGCACACACAAACGTACGTAGGCTAGGGGTAAGTTTAGTTTTATGTGGAGTATATTTTGGGTCTGGAAATGAGACCTACTATAAAATATGTGGGGAACATTAGGGGTCTAGTATTGGCATGTGTGCCATGTTCCGACCCCTAATATATCCCACATGTAATACATGCAAACACCCCCTTTCATTTGCCACTGCATCACTGCACTGTTACTACACTTGTTACTATTTACTAACAGTACAAGTCTGCTCAAGATAAATGATTGCACACTTTTAGTGACATCGGGCCTGATCCAGAGCTACGAAATTGGCCGATTTCGTGCGAGCGTACGACCGTATTTTGCGTATTTTCGTACGAAAATTCGCACCGCGCATGCCCAGTATGACAGCTTCCGGTCGGCTGGACGACATGAGCGTATAGCGGTCGTATGGTGTGCGAATTTTTCGCTCGAGGGGCGTGCGTTCAGTACGACGGTCGCCTGGGCGCTCGTTTTACAACAGGGAGGCGGGGATAACCATTTAAATTGTACAGTATGGGCGTGCTAAGGCCGTACGATTTGTGTATTATGTGCGAAAATTCGTACGGCTGACGGTAGTACCCAGTGTAGGGTATAGCCGCCGTAAGCAGGTACTTTACTATGGGAGTGTTAGGGGCGTGCATGTTTTTTTCGCACAGTCGAACGTACGCATTCGCCCGCTGTGCGAATTTTCGTAGCTCTGGATCAGGCCCATCGGGCCATATGCAGAGCTCCAGCTGCATATACCGTATACACAATCTACGTTGCAACAAGTAATGTAGATTACGTTACAAAATTACTGCGCATGCGCAATAGAACATATCGGAAAACTCCGGCTGCATATGCAATGTTGCCGGAGCTCTGCATACGGCCCATCAATGTGGTTCATCCCTTGGAGCTGGCTGGGGGGTAAATACATACAAAAGGCCCCAAATCCCCCTCCTCCCCACAAACACACACACATTATAAGACAAAGAGGTATATGCACACTATGTGACAGAGGTATATGAACACTAAGTGATAGAGAGTTTTATGCATACTATGGGGTGCATTTATTATAACGCTCATTGTGAGCGTCATTGTTCAGTGCAAGGCTCGCTGCACCTCGCAGCGAGTCTTGCACCTCTTTCCGCCAAATTTAATATATCTCACCTGTACGGCGAGGTCCCACGATGATCTGCAGGACTTTCGCTGGGATCGAGTGAAGCATTAGTTCCCGCGCATGCGCAGTAGTTGCCTTTTTTGACTTAGAAACTTTTGTCCCAAAAGGCAAGTAACACTGCGTATGCGTGGGAATCCGAAGCAGACGCGGCGCCGGGACAGGTAAGAAATCTGTATATTTTGGATAGTTTTTTAAAATTATTATTATATTAAAGTATTTTTTATTAAAAATGTATTAATCTATGTAAAAAATATTTTTTTATTTTTTGTACATTTGCATTAGTGTTTTTCATTACAGCGGTCTCCCGATATATACCCCCGTTTTCCTCCCCCTAATAACAGCTATTAAAGGGAGAAAAAGGGGGATATATGGGGGGACCACTGTAATACCTGCCCTAACGCCATCTTGAGATGGCGTTATTTAACGTATCGTAGCGGATTGTTAAAATCCACGCCGACACTTTGTAAATTCAGCGATCAGCCTGCCCGCATTCATTAGAGCGGGCTGGCGATCGGGGTAGGAATGCTAATGATCACCATGGTTTCCATGGCGATCATTGCATTGGTAAATGGTGATGCCTTCATTTTCAGGAGATAAAGACCGTTTTCAGGTGAAAACAGTCTTTATCTCCTGAAAATGAAGTTATCACCATTTAATAAATGGAGCCCTATGTGACAGAGGTATGTGCACACTTTATTGCAGAGAGGCATATGCATACTATGTGACAGAGTTATATGCAAACTATATGACAGAGAAGTATATGCATACTATGTGACAGAGGTATATACAAACTTTATGACAGAAAGGTACATCCATACTATGGGCCTGATTCAGAGGCTGAAAATAAGAACTTAAAGTTATACCTGGGCAAAACCATGTTGATTTCAGGGGGAGTCAAGTTAATTTTATTCTATGCATGCAGGGAGAATGCTTTTACTTATTGCACACAGATACCTGATCAGCTTCACTTTTAAACTGCTAATTAGACTTGAGCTGGGAAACATCACCTTTTAACTATAATACTGTTGCAACAAATGAAATTTGACTCCCCTGAAATCAACATGGTTTAGCCCAGGTGTAACTTTAAGTTCTTATTTTCAATCTCTGAATCAGGTCCTATGTGACAGAGAGGTATATGCATACTATGTGACAGGTATATGCAAACTATATGACAGAAAGGTATATGCATTCTATGTGCCAAAGGAATAAACACAATGGGCCGGATCCAGAACTACGTCCGTCTTCCATAGACGGACGTAATTCAATAAACAATAGCTACTGGTATAGTAGCTATTGTACATAATCTGCGTATAGTTTCGATACGTAGATTGCGTATATGCGGTCTTTTAGACATCGAACATCTGCCCGGCGTAGCTATGGAAATGCCCGATCTACGATAGCAGCAGCGTAGTACGCTGGAGGGGGCGTTCCCCAGTGTTACTATGCTGCAGTTAGTACAGTTAGTAGGCGGGGGGAGGGAGGGTAATGAAGCTGGGAGGGCAGTGTTATCGTACTAACGCCGCCATCCCAGCGTATTTACACTTCCTTACGCCAGCTGAAGTTAGGGCAGCCTTCAGTCGGCTTAAGGGAGTGTAAATTCGATGGGGCAGGGGGAGTGTCAGGGCGAGTCCCACGATGTAACACTGGGCGTTAGTACGCTCAGCGCTACATCGTAGGTCTTGATTAGGCCCTATGTGACAGAGGTATATACACACTTTATGACAGAGAGGTTTATGCATACTATGTGACACAGGTGTATGCAAAATATATGAAAGAGAGGTATATGCATACTACAGTATGTGACAGAGGTATATGCACACTTTATGATAGAGAGGCACAGTATATGCACACTATGTGATAGAGAGGTATATGCATACTATGTGACAGAGGTAAACACTTTATGACAGAGAGGTATATGCATACTACAATATGTGACAGAGGTATATGCACACTTTATGGCAGAGAGGCACAGTATATGCACACTATGTGATAGAGAGGTATATGCATACTATGTGACAGAGGTATATGCAAAATATATGACAGAGAGGTATATGCATACTAAGTGACAGAGGTATATGCACACTATATAAGAAAGAGGTATATGCATACTATGTGACAGAGGTATATGCACACTATATAAGAGAGAGGTATATGCATACTATGTGACAGAGGTATATGCACAATGTATGAGAGAGATAGGTATATGCATACTAAGTGACAGAGGTATATACACACTTTATGACAGAAAGGTACATGCATACTATGTGACAGAAGAATATACATACTCTATGACAGAGGTATATGCATACTATATGACAGAGGTATATGCACACCTTATGACAGAGAGGTACATGCATACTATGTGACAGAGGTACACACTTTATGACAGAGAGGTATATGCATACTATGTGACAGAGGTACACACAGGGGCGTTTTAAGAAGTGAGGGGGTCTGTGTGCAGGATTTGCACATGGGCCCCCCACCCCTCTTACCTGAGCCAGGACTGTCCAAATGCGTGGGCCAAAAAGGGGGCGGGGCTTTACGTTGCTGTAAGCCCTGTCCCCTTTTCGCCCACAAATCCGGACAGTCCCACCGCAGGGGAAGGGGACTAATTTGGCATCTATTTCTTTCCTTAGAGGGAAAAAATAGATGCTGAATGGCCCCCCTTCCCCTGTCAACCCAGGGTGCAGGATGCATGCCACAGGGCCCCCTGTTCTGAGGGGGCTGTGTGCACTGCACCCATTATAGATACACCGATGATTGAGAGCACACAAGTAACCTATATACAATATAAAGGACACATCCGTGACTACTATACAATAAAAAGAGAGCACATAAGTGACATATATACAATATAGCAATCATACCAGTGCAATAATAATAATAATTTTAAAAGTAGCAATAATAATAATAATACACAAATATGCTTTTTTTTTTTAAACAAAAGTAATCAGATTTAATGTATTAGTTTGACATAAAAAGCACTAATTTCATTATTATTGTTTCTTTCATATTAATAAAAAAAAGTTTTTTGCGTGAACAGCAGATCATTCAATAATTTGTGTGTAACATTTATCATGTAAGTTCTAAATGAGAGAATTTTTTTAAAAAAATGACAAACCATAACTTATTCATTTAAGTTTTTCATTATTTGTTTGATTTATTCTCTTTATTTATAAATAACAACTTTTACACAATAACAGCTTTATTTTTGAATAAAAATATTTCACTTACCTTTTGAGTCTCAGATTTTTGTTGCATTCTTTGCATTATCACGTTGCATGTACTGTGCTTATGACAGTAAGAGTTGTAGCAGAGCATTTGCCTGATAGCAAGGAAAGTGTTCCTCCAATTCACAATGATTTAAAATGTAACGTATACTTTTATAATCCCCCCACCACCACCACTTCCTTCAATTTACATGAAATTAACCCCTCTTACCCCAGTACATAAATTAAATTTACACCTCCAAATTCATATTGAATAAAAAAAAACTATTCACCCTAAGGGTATATTTACAAAACGCGATTTTAAAAAAATCGCCTAAAATCACGTGAGTTTGCTGTGAATATCAAATCTCCGTATTCACTAAAGCTAAACTCACGTGAGTTTAGATCTCTTGAAAATCGCAGAACATAAAATTGCCATTGTGATTTTTTCAATGTTACACATACAAGTCACTGTATTCACAAAGGTCACTTTGACAAACTCGCAGTAAATCGCCGGTTAGCAATTTGCCCTGCGAGCCAGAAGAACACATGTCAATCTAGTTGAAGTGTTTTCCTTTGTGTCAAATCCGACTGCAGCCTGCTTGAAAGCCTTAGCCATGCTGTGCTGATAGAACTACAAGGTTAAGCATTGCTTAGCCTTGTAGTAATATCAGCGTCAGCTTGGTAAATCTTCTAACCATGCTGCGCTGTGTGTTGTGTGTGTAACAAAAAAAAAAACAGGCTGCACCAAACATACATTAGCACATTAATCTAAGTGTGAATGTAAAAAAAA
>WWET01002485.1:145165-168482 GCA_011038615.1 Limnodynastes dumerilii
ATCATACACACACACTGTGCCCCCTTCATCATACACACACCTTGTGCCCCTTCATCATACACACACACTGTGCCCCTTCATCATATACACACACTGTGCCACTTCATCATACACACACACTCACACTCTGTGCCCCCCTCATCATACACACACACACTGTGCCCCTTCATCATACACACAGACACATCGTGCCCCCTTCATCATACACACACATTGTGCCCCCTTCATTATACACACACACACTGTGCCCCCTTCATCATACACTCACACTGTGCCCATTCATCAAACATACACACACACACACACACTGTGCCCATTCATCATACACACACACTGTGTCCCCTTCATCATACACACACATTGTGCCCCTTCATCATACACACACACTGTGCCCATTCATCATACACTCACACTGTGCCCCTTCATCATACCACACACTGTGCCCCCTTCATCAAACACACACACACTGTGCCCCCTTCATCATACATACACACTCACACACTGTGCCCCCTTCATCATACACACACACACTGTGCCCCTTCATCATATACACATACTGTGCCCCCTCATTTTACACACACACTGTGCCCCCTTCATCATACACACACACTGTCAGGACCGGATTGAGGGGGCTGAAAATTATCAAGAGCTCACGCTATAGAGTATGGATGGAGGCCTGGGACTGTAGTCCCATTAACCCCATTGTTAATCTGGTCCTGCACACTGTGCACCCTTCATCATACACACACACTATGCCTCCTCATCATACACACACACACACACACACACACACACACACACACACACACTGTGCCTCTTCATTATACACACACATTGTGCCCATTCATCTTACACACACACTGTGTCCCTTCATCATACACTCACACTGTGCCCCCTCATCATACACACACACTGTGCCTCTTCATCACACACACACACACACGCACACACTGTGCCCCCTCATAATACACACAGTGGGCCAGATCCAGAACTTCGCTTCCCCGTGATTTTACGCGTGGTGGAGACGTAAATTTGCGGATTTGAACGCACTGCGCATGCGCTCCATAGACTGTGCCCCCTTCATCATACACATACACACTGTGCCCGTTCATCATATACACACGCTGTACCCCCTCATTTTACACACACACACTGTGCTCCCTTCATCATATACACACACACTGTGCCACTTCATCATACACACACACACACACACACACATTGTGCCCCTTTATCATACACACACATTGTGTCCATTCATCATACACACCCACTGTGCCCCCTTCATCACACACACACAGACTGTGCCCCCTTCATCATACACACACACACACTGTGCCCGTTCATCATATACACACACTGTACCCCCTCATTTTACACACACACTGTGCTCCCTTCATCATATACACACAACACTGTGCCCCTTCATCATACACACACACACACACACAGTGACCCATCATTTTACACACACACTGTGCCCCCTTCATCATACACACACACACTGGTCCCCCCTTCATCATACACACACACTGTGCCTCCTCATCATAGACACACACACACTGTGCCCCTTCATTATACACACACACTGTGCCCCCTTCATCATACACACACACTATGCCCCTTCATCATATACACACACATGCACACACTGTGCCCCCTCATCATACACACAGTGTCCCTTCATCATACACACTGTGCCCCCTCTGCTCCTTTACTTACTTTCTATTTTGCTCTTCTTTATCTTCTGTATTCTGCTGTCTTTTCTTTCTTCTGGCTCCTCCTGAGCTCCTCGCCGCGCGCTCCTCACTATGAGTGCCGGCGTGATGAGGAGGAAGAAGGAGACATGAGGGGAAGGAAGAAGCTGGGTGCTGCCGCTGCCATCGACATGTCATTTTTTTTTTTTTGTTTGTTTTTTTATTTTTGTTCCATCTCTATTTGGCCGATTTTTGTACCGCCGAGTCGGGGGCGTTGTGGCAGTGCTGCGGCACACTCAGGAATTTGCTCCGGCACACCGGTTGCGGAGAACTGCTCTACATGATAGTCAGTACTCGAAAAGTTATGTGGCATTTCATTGCCATTTAGTAACATATTTGATGAATTTATAGCACATGTATACAATGTATTTATGTAAGCAGTCTGTGCCATTTCTGCTTAGGACTGTTTTAAATGAACACATTTAAAAAAAAAAAAAAGACTTGTTTTTATGTTTATTTATGTAAGCAATTACTGTTCTATTATTAAGTTTATCAATGTAATGTTTGTTACGCTGTTAATTGCATTTCGTCCTTGGAGAAATAATGCAAGAAGCCTTATAAATGAGATTTCAATAAGAAATGTACTGCAAGAAAGCAGACTTATAAATTGATGATATTGGGCTGGATCCAGACCTTGTTAAGTGCATGAACTTAGTTACTCCTGGGCTAAACCATGTTGATTTCAGGGGCAGCCAAGTTAATTGTATTCTTTGCATGCAGGGATATATCTTTGAATTGCTTACTGCACACAGCTACTGACCAGCTTTACTATCACACTGTTATTTAGACTTGGGATAGGAAACATCACCTCTCAACTCTAATACTGTTTGCAACAGATGAAATATGACTTGCCTGCAATCAACAAGGTTTAGCCCAGGAGTAACTAAGTTCATGCACTTAAAAAGGTCTGGATCCAGCCCATTGTAGTTTTACAAAAATTTACTTAAATACAAGAGAATTTAACATTCGTTACACAGCCCCTTCTATTATTTGAATATAACTCTATTATTTATCATTTATGTTCTCATTTAATTGTTATCTGTATAGCTTGTGATACTATATAATTATAATGTAAAATATTGCTTTATTGGACAAATGAAAAGAAGGGTAAGCAGCACTGATCGAGTGGGCCAAAATTGACACTTTATGGGCCCAATTCAATTTGCCACGATGATGGTATAGAAAATTGTCTAATTTTGGCAAATTTCTATGCGCACCTCTATGGGGCGCGCATAAAATCCTCAAATAAAAATTTGCTGATAAAAGCTAATTGAATTGGGCCCTATGTAGTAGCCAACACATAGATCATAACATAATATTGGAGGATCCTCTGAAGAAATCTCTGTGTGAGAAGAAACGCGTCAGTTTAATTTTTTAGTGGCCTATTTTTACTAAAGATTGTGGATATTTTGATACATTTTTGCATAGTTCTGGAACGAACATTAATATAGTGCCAGGAGTGTGTGGTGAAGCAGTCAACGGGTGCACCTTATGTCATTGTATGCCATCATATGCCATGCTAAGCGGAGTTTTCACTTGTATTACTCTGAGTGACCACAGTAACTGCTGGAGACACTTATGTCAAGAGGAGTTTACCTTTTAATATGAGTTGCAAATCAGGATAATCTCTCAGCCAGGGCAGTTTGGTGAGTTATATAAGTACATAATCAGATCTATCTCTATAAACAACATCATTGTGTTCTCTGGAAACCAAAATTGGGGTCAAATCTAGAGGGATCTCTTCTTTTAGAAACACTGGAACATCAAAACATCACAGTGTGAATGAGTCCCCAGAATTTCTAAACTGGTGAGACTGTTCTGCTTCATAACAGTTACATTACTTTCTTATATATCTGCTGGATATTTGTACCCCCTCACTTGATTGGAAATATCCATGAACTAGTAGCAATAGAAGACTTACATGCGTAGTACATAGAACTTTGCAAATGGTAATTGGCATTCCAAAGCCCTTATGTATGATCCACAATTTCGTACATGGTTTACAGTGTGTCTTACTATGCACTATTACTTACTTACTGAGCTGACTGGGTGTTTCCCCAAAGCTGCACCCGATCCACATCAGAGCATGGCCTGCTGTGTGCTCCAGATACATTACAATATTTACATATGCTATGGGTCTACACATGCGGAGCACCAATATCTTCCATATCAGAATGCAACCCTTAGTCAAGGGTTAATATTAGAGGTATAAGTCACATATTTGACAAATGTGATGGTGGCTGGCTATAGCCTGCTGTCTCCCTATCTGATTCTGACATTTTAACCAAGTTAACAAGGTATAATACTAATGAAATGTCAATAATCCTGTAGGTACACTACAAGAGAATAGCAGTATATAGCCTTAGAATCAAAATACATGTTGGTTTACACAACACATATCCCAAAAAATTACTGACAATGGGCCAGATCCAGAACAACGCTTGTGAGCGAAGTTACGCGTGGCGGAGACGTAAAATCGCCTTTTGGTAAGTACTGCGCATGCGCATCATAGAAAATACGCTCAGTAACGTAGCATAATTGTGAACGTATGGGCCATTCACGTATGTGTCACGTAAATCCTTACGTATGGGCGTTCCAATTTTACGTGACTCCAAAATACGTCTGAAATATGTTAAGTAGGCGGGGGTTTGTATTTAAAGTGTACAGTATGGGCTTGCTTAGCTGCGTAAATACGTGTTGCTCATACGTACGTGTGTGGATCACTGTGGTTACTTTGGCAAAAGTTAAGGAAGGGTTTGGAAAGCGTATCTTGACAAATTACGTACATTCAAGGGGTGTGCCAAGGGGAGTGTATAGAAGGTACGCACACGAAAATACGCTACGCGAGTAAACGTACGGCAATCGTAGTTCTGGATCTACCCCAATGTTTCTACATGTATGCATTAATATTATACAGACTACAAAGTTTACGACTACAGCAGTCAATATATACACATAGAGCCTGATCCAGACCTATGCCCGCCCATGTTTTTACGCTTTTCGTAAGGGTAAAAGCGCCCATTTGTACTTTCTGCGCATGTGTCCGGCAGATGTTACGCAAAGAAACGCTTAGCATATGGGTCTTGATTGTGCCAGCTTCGTAACAACGCACGAAGGGGCGTGATAGCCATGCGAATTACGCTTTGAGGGCTGGGTGAGGTATTTAAATCGTACAGTATGGGCGTGTTAAGTGTTGTAAATATGTATAGATGCTACAGATGCCCGCGGTTATGCTCAGAAAAGTTAGGGTAGGGTTAGGTTGGCGTAAGACGGCATAAATACGGACGACCGAGGGGAGTGCCTAGGGGAGTGCTTCGTAGGTATGCTGGCGTAAATACGCCCATCATTTCTAAGAATTAAACTCAACACATATAAAATTAATCCAGAGGTGCAAATATGCTTTATTTAACATATTTAGGTATTTTTGCGTGTTTACATACTATCCAGATGACTGACATATTTCACGTGGAACTTTTCACATAATTATGTGTGCGATTGTAATTGTCACGTTATCCACAACTGTAAAACTGGTCATACACTCGGACGATTATCGATTCCAGCAGGGGGTGACATGAAAAATGGGACGATTCCCGCTAGGGAAATGTCCCGTTATCGGCACCATACACCTCCTCTGCTGGGACCGATAATCCTAGCATAAGAGGGGGGCCACGGCTCTCGGTGCTGCGGCATATCTATGTACAAATCTGCTCTGACAGCTTTGAAGTATACCTTCACACAGCATGGCTTCGGCTGATCCCTGTCTGTACTACTTCCTGCAATAGACGCTGCTGCATATCTATGTACTATGCTGGTCCGACAGCTTTTAAGGTATACTCAGGGCCAGATTGAGGGCTATGTTGGCCTGGAGCTTTAAAGGATCAAGGGCCCACATTATATTGTATGCTTTGGAGGAGGATGTCAGTCCTTGACATTCATCCTAATGCACTGCAGTGGAGTTCTGCAGTGTGTGAGGGCCTATTTTCAGATGGAGGCCTGGGGCTGTAGTCCCATTAGCCCCACTGTTAATATGGCTCCGGGTATACTTCAAAGCTGTCAGAGCAGCTTTGTGCATAGATATGCAGCAGTGTGGATCCCAGCAGGGATAGGGAGCCTTTCAGCTTGCTGATTGGCTCCCTTAAAATATTGGGCGCTAGTGCCCGATTTAAATCAGACATGTTTAAAAATCCAATAATCGTACCAAAGTATTTCTGATGCGTTTATTGGAAGTTTTAAAAATTGATCCTGGCCATTAACTAGAGCAATTTTTGGCCCGATCACCTGATAATTTGGTGTAATAGTGCTCTAAATTACCCCTCTAATAGTGCTCTATATCATATACCTAAAAACAAGGGGTGGGTTAGGGGCTGGAAGATTGAGTTAGGTGTGGATCTTTCTCTTCTCACTCTTAACTGTGAATACAGTCCATATAGTGCCCTATTATGGAAGATAATGGACCTGATTCACATAAGAAGCTACTGCTATTTCTGTGCATATTTTTAACAACGTTTAACCTGCCATGCATAGTACCTATGTATTTACGCAATTTATGTAGGTTTTAAGAACGTTGATCCCTTAAGAGCGATTTGAGCAGCCGTTCATAATGAGATAAGTAAGAAGGTGGTTGCAGTCTTCGGTCTGATGGCCTGCTTTGCGAAATAGAGACAGCCGAAAGTTACTTTTCGGCTGTCTCTATTTCGAATAGGGGGCCATTTTAGAATTTTTTTTTATGAATGGGTGAGTGTGCTGATTGGTATACTCACCCATTAATTTTTGCAGACCTGCCGGATGACAGCTACAGAGAGGTGCATAACCTCTCTGGGGCATTTTACTATTATGGGGGGGGGGGACGGTTAGGGTTAGGCGCTTAGGAAGGGAGGGTTAGGGTTAGGACCATAGATGAAGAGCGTTAGGGTCAGGCTGCAGGGAAGCGTTTCTTAGGGTTAGGCTATAGAGAAAGGAGTATTAGGGCTGCATGGAAGGGAGAATAAGGGTTAGGGTAATGGAAGAGGAGGGTTAGAATTAAAGGAAGGGTTGGGGTTAGTTTAGCCACTTAGCCACCGTATGGGGTGCTCCGTGGATCGATTGCTATGTCTCTTCAAAGCATAAGCAATCAATATCGAAATAGGGCCATTCTTTGTGTGTACTCACACCCGTAAGAAGGGGAATGCTAGGACAAGTTAAGAAGGAAGATTAGAAAAGTGGGTGGAGGGAGGCATTTAAATGGGACAGACAGGGAGTGGTTTGCTATGCACGTTCATTGTTAAGCAACATAAGAAGATACACACGCATTGGATGATAAAGCTGCCTTTGGCATTCTTAAGTCAGTTAATATCAGCAAAAACGAGGATGTGCCAAGGGAATTGAAATGCGTATAATTACAAACCCATTTATTCTTATCTCCCTACTTTACTGTGATATAGATCCATTTTGAACACAATTAAGGAGGTCAAGGCAATAGTGCTCAACTTATCCCTTATAAAGAGGCTCTATATGATAGAGAAATCGATTGTGAGGATAATTTAAGCACAATTAAGGAGGAATATGGAGCTTTATTATGATGCCTACCGACTAGCTTTTTCTTCTTAATTGTGCCCAGATTAATCCCCATAATAGGACTTTTTATGATATACCTGTTGATAAATAAAAAATAATGGAGAAGGGCCCTTATAATATTTTGTCCAGGCCTCTGCCTTCTCACAATCTTGCTGCTTTCATCTTTGTAATATAGCTCTCATCAGACCCTCCCTCTCCATTGATACTACCAAAACACGTAGTCATTCTTTGATAATTTCCTGCCTTGGCTACTGTCTCTCTGTCAAGCACTGTAGTTGCTCCTCTCCATTACAGAATCCTTTTTAAAAGACCTTTCGATCCTCATCCCCATTTATACACTTATACTGTAATTCAAATAAATTGATTACATTTAGATGGTGTCTTTTGCTTAATGTAATAATTAATTTTTATTCCTATTTTTTTCTAAAAAAAAAAATACAGAACAGATGGTCCCGGTGGAGCTTGAGGGTTCCTTAAATACAGGGAGGTACAGGAATCAACACAAGACAATTCTTAATCAACCATAATATTTAATAAAGAATTAAGCAACATACATGAATAATACTTAGCTTTGGCTAGTAGTTATTGCTTGATAATGTTCATCAAGGGTCCAGGAGTCCCTATCCTGATTGTTGTCAGTCAGTCCTACAGATGTGGCTGGGAAGCTAACTTTGTACTAAGACCTATATACCCCAAAATCAACAGAGCCGGAACTCCCTAACTTATTAAGTTATAGACATGTTTTAAGCAAGTTAGTAAGTACTTCTTATCTGGGTAATTTCTACATTCCACATATGTGCAGCATAGGATATAATTGCAAAATGTTAGTACTACGTGCCCTCTGCTTCTATCTTATCGGCATGTCTTGGCCTTGAGCAGTTATTTTAGGCTGCTCGGGCACAATGGACCACAGAGTTTATTGACACCAATTACAACTATGAATGTGAAAGATTAAATTTGTAATTATTCTAACAAGCAACAAAGGACTACAGCTTTAAAAGAGGTGGTAAATGTGAGCAAGTCCTACGACCATACAGCAAATTAATGCTGGATCAAGACAATGATTGCCAATTTGTGCATTCAGGAGTCCACTAAACAACTCATTGAGAGAATTTAAAGTAGAACTTACATACATTTCTTGCTTCATGCTATAGCGGTGATAGGTTTGAATCACTCTTTTGTCTAGTCTTGATTCTTTACCCTATCCTCTCCATTCTCTAAAACTCTCTCACTAACTGTTCCCTGCATGTTACTCTACCTTTTTCTGACCAGACTGAGTTCTTACCTATGATGGATATGTAACTTGAACTGTCCTCTAACCCTTATGCAAGATTTCAATTTGGAAGCTCACAAGGCTTTATTGTTTCAAATTCAATGAGTATAATGGATATACTCCCACTGCTCCATTTACTGTGATTATGTAAAGGTTCCATTAAAAAGTCAACCTGAAACCTCTAGCTTTTTCCTAAGCCTAACCTTCAGTTCACAAGTTCCTGGACTCCACCCTCTACCCCAAGCTTTAGTCTTCCCCTTCACCTAGCCTTCCCCTCCTTCCTAAATACAACACTATATTAACTAAAAAGATGTTTTAACTTGGAGATTAAACTCATAGAAAGGCAGACCACCCAAACTTCTTCTCTTACATCTGAGCTATGACCATAACCAGAGTGGCCCAGTTGGAATCCACTTAGGAGGAGCAGGGATAGAGGGATAGAGGGTCTGAAATAGAATGAAAATGACTGTTTCACAAAACTAAAGAGCAGATTCTTCAAAAATCTTGCCAAGATGATTCTCTGGATTTTGATGGACATGCATTTAAGTTTTCCAAACCTTTTCTTGTTAATTCTACAATCACAGTGCCTACTCCAAGACCTCAATAAGGCTCTTACGAAAGACAGCATTATGTATCACCAGGTATTCCCACTTAGTTTGTAAGCCTCACATGTTGGTTATTCCATTACCACTGCCTCTACATGAGGAATGGCGGACTGTAAGACTCCATCACCGACAATCTCATACCGCTAACTAGGCAGAAGACCCAATAGACAGTCTATATTATGGTAGGGATGGACTTGGCTGCGTGGGGTTGTGGTTTCTTATGACATCTACCAAAGAAATACAGACCAATGTAACAAAAGGAGAACAGTACCTTAGCATATAGGTAACTGACAAATAACTAAAAGCTACAAAAAGGACTGAAACCCAGACACAAGAACAAGAATTATGAAATTGTGATGGTGGTGTCACAATTCTGGAAAATCATGCTACAGGAATGGGTAATAGAATGTTGGTAAACAGGTGACTATCCATTCCTAGAGCTGGTGTTATTACACACAGGTAAAGCAGCATACATAATTTATGTAATACAATGCACGTAAATAAGTTATTAATGTGAAGAAGTGAAGGTGGTATTGCGAACAGGAAACACAAGGTAAAAGACACAACTGATGGATTGTGGATAAATGGTATCCTCTAGTGATACTGGTGGTATTGTACACAGTAAAACAGTAGCTTTGCTACACCTTGGTGTAGCAAAGCTACTGATGAGCAATGATCTTTTGCCATGAAGCCCCCATAGTATTACTTGAAAATATGTTGATGTTATTACTTAAGTGTGCTGTTGAAACCTTCTTCAGTTAATTGACCTTCTCCTCTGCATCCCTCTCTTCTCCCTGTCACTTCATTGTTCCTTCCCACAAATCCCTTAAACTCCTTTTATGATCCAGACCAAATATTAAGTCTAAATGTCCATCTCACCCAATGTACTCCAGACAATTAAAGGCATATATTTGTTCTCAATGGAACTCTTCTCTACATTCCATTTATTGACCATTTTCCTGAAAGGTCAGGGAGTTTTATATTTCTGAAAAAAAAGTTACAGTTGCTACACTGTGACCAAGCAGATGTTGTCCTTATTCATAAAACACATTTTAAGAATCATTTAGCTTCCCACTTATTTAATCAGCACTATTCCCATGTTTACCTGAATACTTGTACAATAAATAATAGGAGTTGCTATCCTTTTCTCCAAAAATAGATGAACTCCACCTGGGTTATGATAGGCAGGGGGTAAGTTGCCAGGCTTGATCCCCATACCAAGGAGATGTGGCCTGAATCTGGATGGCCAAGACCGGGATATAACTGGGCAGGACTGGGGTCAGAGTTGCCTGTCACAGGACGCGGGACTTACCGCCTAAGAGCCTGCCTGTTGGCGGCACTCTCCAACCATGCCTGCTCTGCTTCTTCAAGGAAGTGCCACTCTCAATAGTTTCAATCTGCTGTTCTCCCTCCTGCCTTGCCTCTGGTGGTGTTCTGGCGCCAAGCTCCGACATCCTCCGGTACATGTAACATGTTGGATCCAGTCACCTGATGCGTCCCAGTCAATCGGATTCCAGCTCAAGGATTAACATGACCAGGCTTTCCAGTCCTGGTCTTGGGTGCTCTATTTAAGTCTGCAGCAAGACCAGATCCTGCAAAATTGTGGCAGGGCAATTTAGCAATGGCATCTGGCAGGGCTGTCCCCTCTCCCCTTTCATTTTCACCCTAGTCATAGAACAAAGAGAATCTCCAGAAATATCTGGTGTCCGAGTCGGCCAGCAGGAGTACAAATTGTCACTCTGCTGATGACGTCCTCCTCACCTTAACAAATCCGCAAATTACCTTGCCTAATCTTAATTTTAACAGTACAGACATGGCTATAAAATAAAATTTTCTGAATCAGAAGTCCTCCTACTGAACACATCCTCTCTAGAAAACCAGTACCTTACCTCTATTTTCCATTTAAAAAAGGCAGTGTTCAAAAATGAGATAGGGCTAGTCTATGGAGGCGGAGGTCTCGGAGAGGAAGGATTAGCAAGGGGAGTGACTGGGGTTTTGGTGGGTGTAACTTGCTCCATCCGTGCGTATATTTGCGCTCCGATCGCAGCACGGAAGTCTGAATACAGCCCTTCGTCCCTATCCTCCCTTTGGTGCCTCCCCGGACAGACCATCCCACTTCCTTGTGATGATGCCTCCACAGCATTAACATTTACAATATGGGATGCATGCAGACCCCGATTGGCTTCCCCCTTATACTACCTTTATGGGACAACCCCACATTTCTTCCAGGACAATCTAAAGGCTTCTCCGTCCCGTGGATGCGCCTTGGAGTTTGTGTCATCTATGATCCAAAAAGAGGAATGACTGACGCACACTAGCCACCCTCCAACAAAGGTTACCTGCTTTCAACCCGAACCCATTTCACTTCTTCCAAATACGACACTACCTGTTAAATCTACCCCAAGCTGCCCATCTCTCGTCTCCATCAACTTTTGAAAATCTTTGCCTGACAGCTCCACTCAGTCGATGGATGATACTTACTCTCTATGCTATCCTGCTGGATGCCTCAGGATAAGTCCTGTCCTGATGAAGATAAGCCCTGGGAAGATATCCAATAAAATATTGCCAAATCTTCAATTTGCACTAAGATCAAAGAAAATGCATATGAAATACACTACCACTGGTATCTTATCCCTAAATGGTTGGCAACAATTTTCCTCTCAACATCTTTCTGGTGCTGGCCAGTTGCGGATGTAGAGGGGGACGATCAAGGCGATCGCACCCCTAAAAAAGTACCAGCCTAGCACTCTGTTTCCTCCCTCACCTAGCGTGGGGTAAGGTACACATTACATTTCATGGGTCTGCCCGTTTTTCCGAGGACCAGTTCCAGTTTCTCTCTGATGTCTTCTTCACAGCTCCCAGGGCTGGAGGGAGCAGCCCAGCTGTTGGCTGACATCACACTTTGCTGGCTCCTCCCCCCTTCCCTGCACCTGCATGGTTGCCGATTAGATGGGGGTTGGAGTGTTGGAAACTTCTTCTCCTATGCGCCTGCATGAATTGTACATTGGAGAGGCCTATATATAGGGAAGAGAGAGCTGTAGTGAGTATGGGAAGATGGTGGATTGGGTTAAAAATAAAAAGTCAATAATAAAATTGGAGTGGTTTAAATTGACCATTAAACTGTCACCCCCAAAATAAAATTCTAGATCCGCCACTAGTGCTGGCACTGGTGTGGACCAATTGCAGTCCCCGCTACGATGTTCTGCTTTTAGAAATAGAGACAGCCGAAAGTTTCTTTTCGGCTGTCTCTATTTCGTATAAGCAGCCTTTGTAGAATTTTTTTTAATGAATGCATACTCACCCCTTCATTTTTGCAGGACCCACCGCAGACCCACTGCTGACATCTCTGGTGAGGTGAGTAACCTCTCCGGGGACTTTTAGGCTTGGGGGGGGGGAGTTAGGGTTAGGCTCTTAGGAAGTGAGGGTTAAGGTTAGACCCATAGAAGGGGAGGGTTAGGATCAGGCTGTGGGGAGAGGGGTCTTAGGGTTAGGCTATAAAAAAGGGAGGGTTAGGGTCAGGCTGTGGGGAAGGGAGGGTTAGGATCAGGCTGCGGGGAAGGAAGGGTTAGGGTGATGGAAATGGAGGGTTAGGGTTAGAATTAGGGGAAGGGTCAGGGTTAGTTTTCCACTTACCTATCATTGAGGCATAAGCAATAGATATCCCAGTCAGTTCGAAACTTCATATATGGTGTACTTGCCCTAAATAAACTCCATTCAGCGATGTGGTACACACCCTCCTAGTGACCCTCCCTGCCCACCAAGAACCCCTGAATTTTTCTCATTTGCTACCCATTACCTGACATAGACTCTTTATCTCACAAACTAGTGGCCCATATATTGGCTGCAACCAAGTGTCTAATTGCTAAAGCCTGGAAGCAGCCAGCTCCCCCCTCCTCCCTGCACTCTTTGATACTGTACATATGTTTTGTGGACAGGATGACCATTTACCTAAGGGGCACTGAGAAAGTCTTTTACAAAAGTGTGGTCCCCAACAGTCTTCCCCCACTTCAATGGGAACTTGGCCCACAAGTCATTTGTTACTACTTCCCTCCTAGGGCTGATCTTCTGTTGTCCTAATCTCTGTGTCTCAAGTCTTCATAGCTCTCCCTATAAAGAATATGGGCCTGATCCTGAGCTACGTCGGAGTCAGCGATGTAACGCTGAGCGTTAGCACGCTCAGCGCTACATTGTTGATCTGGATCAGGCCCTATGTGTATACCCCGCACCCTATGTAGTGTAAATGTATAAGTACAGATAAGGACTGAATGGTTACTGAATGTGATGGACCGGGATTTATTTGAGATATATAATGTGGTCAATTATATATGTGTCTATTGCCCCAGTATTCCCCTCACAGTGTCAGTGCAGTACAATTCACCTGCAGACTCACTTAAGAAACTATTATCATTCCTAATGACCCTTTTTTCAATCTTTGCAACTTTGGAAACAAACTGGTAACATGGGGCCTGATCCAGACCTACGCTCACAGGCGATCTAACGCTGATCGTAAAATCACCATAAAAAACGCACTGCGCATGTGCATAGTGACAACTTCCGGTCATACCAAAGACCTTTTCGTAGCGGCGATTCAGGCGTCCGTATTGTTTGCGTATTTTCCGACGACGGGGCGTGTTTAAAGTATGAAGTTAGTACGGACGCTGGAGTTAAGGAATGTAATCTGGGGGAACCATTTAAATTGTACAGTATGGGCGTGCTAAGCGATGTTTATACGCAATGAACGTACGGCCGGCCGCGGGAACAAACACAAAAGTTAGGGTAGGTTCGTACCAACGCCGGGAAAAGTTAAGGTTAGGGTTCAGCCGGCGTACGGAGGTAAAGGTAAGGGGAGTGTCGTGGGAGTGAAAGTTTTTACGCTAGAGCGGTAATACGCTCCGCTCTCATGCGTAGGTCTGGATCCGGCCCATTGTCTCTGTGTACACTACTGGTGCGCATATTATTGTGTTATTATGTCAGTTTTATCCATCCACTGGTAAAACTGTTTCTGTCTAGATCAGCGGTTATTTAGAGTGTTACCAATCTAGCATTCTAGACCGTTGTTGATGTTTTAACGATTTTTAAATTTATTTGAATAAACCAATTGTTTTACGGCAAACATTTTTGTTGGTCATTTACACTACATAGGGCGCGGGGTATACACATATTCTTTGCAGTACCCACCCTCCTGTTCAGGAGGTAGGAGATTATTAGGGGCATCTCCACACCATACCCCTCAAGGACTCCCAAGGAGACCATAGCAGCCCGGCACGCACGTCCCCTGAGCGTACCACCACCCTCTGTCCTCCTCTGGAGCAGCGCAGGTAAGTGCTTTTGTCTTCCCCTGTCCCACAATCATAGCTGTCCCTATGACTGTGACCTTCTCCCTCTTCCCCCTCTAGATATGTTACCTACCGATGCCATATAACTGTTATTTTGCTGTTATAAGAAAATTGCTAGCAAACTTTGGTTGGGCTGTGATAATGTTTCTGTATAAATGTATGTGTGTGTATATATATATATATATATATATACAGGGGCGTCACAACTTTTTTTTTTGGGGGGGGCGACGAGAACTTAGCCCTTCCACTGGTGCCCCCTTTTCATCTTGGTGTGGCCCCCCTTTTTGTTGTGTACTATTGTGGGCGTGGTCAAGCCATTAGGGGTTGTGGTCAGCCCATCATGTCTGCAGCCCCCCAGTACTCTGGTCCTCTAATGTGTAAGCTGGCCTGTGTGTGGTAAAGTAAGGGAGTCGACTTCTACTCACATAGGGGTAGATCCAGAGCTATGCTTCTAATACGTTTCCTAGCGTAGCGTATTTACGCAAGCAGACCTTCTAAGGACTACCCTAGGCACCCCCCTTGCATGTACGTACTTTGGGCGTTTTATGCTTTCCAGACCCTACCTTAACTTTTGTTAGCGTAACCGCCCGTACATAGAGCCCTTGCATAGTTACGCAGCTAAGAACGCTCACACTGTACGATTTAAATGCCTCACCCCACCTTAGAAGCGTAATTACGGGAGATGTATGTTTGGCACGCCCCAACGAAAGAAGATACGCTACTGATACGTGAAAGGCCCTTACTCTATGAGTTACGTGGCGTAACATCTGCCCCGCGCATGTGCAGTAAGTACTAATGAGTGAATTTACATTAGCGCCAAGCGTAAATTCACTTGCGGATGTCGTTCTGGATCTGCCCCATAGCCCGTTTCACAGACATACAGTATACATTGATCCATGCCGGAGCTAGTCATAATTATTTTTTTTTTTTTTTTACATTAATTATCCGTATTACAGATTACAGATTACATTTGCATTTAGAGATGTCTTTGCACATATTTGGAAGTTTTGATACAAATCTTAATATCTATAACTACTACAACTATCTTACTATTGGGACCAATATCATTTGAGTGTCAAATTCAACAATCTTTTAACCACAATAGCCTCTAGTGTCATAAAGAGCAAAATACATATTTGTAACCACAATACAAAGGAAGTCGAGGCTTAAAGTTAATACTTACCATGCCGCTGCCAAACAAGTCCACATGCGAGCATATCCACATCACCGCAGCCGGTCGGAAGCTCATCAATATCAGGAAGTGATGGCCAAACGGCATCAGCAATCATGGCAATCCAAGAAAACAGCTGGTAGACAAGAGCCATGTTGTCAGTGTCCATAGAAATTGTCACCCAGTCCTTTCAATACATACTCAATGTGTGGTCTCCAGGATTGCACTCTAGCCATTACCCAGCTACTAACCATGATTTTCTATCTTTAAAATAAAAGTCAGAGAATTAGTTACAAATATCTGCAGACACATGATAAGCCACCAGCCACTTACAAGGCTTCTCTGTTTGGTGGTCCTAACTCTAAAAATCAGAGTCCCAACTATGGGTCATATATTATATATTTTTCTAACTTTAGAGCTCAACCCCTGGCAGAGGTCCCCCAAGTCTCCAAAACAGCCACATATATATAGTAGTAAATCCAATGGATAGGATCCGCACTCAAATAAAGCAAACAATAGTCCAAAAAGATAAGTGCACGGTCTATGGTGAATATAGAAAAACAAGCTAATAATAAACAAACCTGAGACCAGCACTGTGTTGAATAAATAATCAATAGTCACAACTGAACATGATAGCTTCTTTATATTCAAAAGTCATGCAGAAATCATGAGGCATGCAAAGCAGATTAAAAAAACATAGAGTGCAAAAATACAAATAAAACTGAAAAAAATGAAAACATATAAAAAGCCAGCAATGAAAAACAACTCCAGATACCCACAAGTAACTAGGATACCCACAAGTGGACCAGGAAGATACACTGTAGCAGCCAAACATAGCTATAAATAAACATCCTGTGAATCCATATCGAAAATAAGGAGAGAAAACCTCACATAATGCAGGGCACAGGAGTCAATCTGGGTCCTGACAGCTGTTTTGGAGCCACTGGGTCGCCGTTATCAGGGGAACACTCACATGACCTGAGGTCACATCAGCATCATTCAAAGCAGAGCCCGCTGTGGAGGAGAAGAAGCAGCCGGAAGAAGACTTCAAAGTAAGTAATAGGGCTTATGATGGGGATGCTGGGTACTGGACAGACATGATGGGGGTACTGGGTGCTTGACAGAAATGATGGGGGTGATGGCCAGACATGATGGGGGTGCTGGACAGACATGATGGGGGTGCTCGGTGCTCAACAGACATGATGGGGTGCTGGGTGCTGGACACACATGATGGGGGTTCTGGGTAGACATGATGGGGGATACTGGGAAGTGGAGAGACATGAGGGTGGATACTGGGAGCTGGACAGACATGATGGGAATACTGGGAGGTAGAGAGACATGATGGGGATACTGGGTGCTGGAGAGACATGATGGGGGATGCTGGGAGATGGAGAGACATGATAGGGAACGGCAATCAACATGGTTTAGCCCAGAAGTAACAACTGTATAGTATAGTATTATATACTATTGTATAGTGTATTGTATAGTATTGTATTGTATTGTATAGTGGTGACTATGATCTGCGTTGTTTTATTGTGGTTACAATTGTGTGTTGTATGATGATGCTTACTATAATCTAGGATGGTCACTGGTTTCAACTTGTTAAACAAAAGGGCGCAAAACTAAAGTTTGCAGGGGGGAGCTGAACACCCTAGCCCTGGTCATTGTCACCCATTCACTGTCTCCACCTGCTTCCCTATTGCAGCACAGGCCAGTAATATCTTTCTCTATGTCAGTCTACCCCACATGGCCATGTAACCATGCCGCTTTTAGCCGTGAAGCCACACCCATTTTGCGAGTTTTCCATTATTGGGGGATTTTTTCAATTTTTTTAAAAAAAATTCAATGGGGGGGATATGGGCTATCAAGTCTGTATGTCTATCTCATATGAGTTTTTTATGTTATGTTTATGTTATGCCCCCCCCCCAGGTGTGCCACTAACCATTTTAACTCTGTTTTGGAGGATTTAAAAGGGTGCATCTAGGTAGGTTAGTTTTCAATATAAAAACCCACTGTATGTAACTCATATTAGGATTTTCAATGTTTAGAGTTTGACCACCTTAGGGATAAAAAGAGTCTGAAAATTGGAGTTTGGTATATAATATATTTGCAAATGTGTTTCACTAATATTTTTACATTTTATATTACAGATAAAATAGCAGGTTAGCTACTAGTTAATAGATGTGAACTGTGGCATTTTCCCCCTTTTGTCTAAGTAGATTACCTCTACTTTATATGTTCTGGGTCTTTAGCATATAAATTAATTTGCAGCCACCTTTCCAAATTATATAGAGCTAAAGAAACATTCTACTTCTTTTTAATGTGGTTTTTGTTATTTATTACATTTCTGAATTATTTATTTTATAATAAAAAAAAAATTACAAAAGAGAAATCAATAAAAAAGAATAGTTCAAATTTAAAATTAAACTATTACAGGGGTATCATAAAAACTTATTATGAGCATACATTGAAAACCATTAGGGAATAAGGGGCTTTATACTAGGTCATACATTCAATAAACCCTGTAATAAACCTCTTTATTTATGCTCAAATTATATACCAATTATTATTATACGAATTAGCTAATAAGTTATAAATAGCATTACAAAAGGGCTTATAGACCATAAACCCTTACTTGAGAAAACCAAATCAGACCTAACAAAATGGAGCACCAATTGGTTTTCCTGGTTCAGATGTATTAATATTATTAAAATAATTATACTTCCAAAATTTTTATATCTATTACAAACACTCCCTATCAGGATCCCGCTGTTACATCTTGTGGATCACTAGTAATTAGTAGTAGTTATCCTGAGTTCCTTGTGTGTGTTTGCTCTCTGATCTCCTGCCTGTTATCATCTTGTGTTGCATACCAGCTGCCTTCTGTCTGTACGTATTTATGTTCCTTGAATTCTTGCTTTTTAGTTTGATTTTGGTAGTGTCTGGACTTCTGTTTGGTATTTTTGTACTCTTGTATTCAGTTTATCACTGTGGAACAGTATCTTGTGTTTCCAGTTACTCCTGCTTTGTGTTTAGTGCTCACTCTAATTCCTGCTTATATATGTATTCTGTGTTATTTATAGCCCGTGGTTTATCCAGTCTTGTTATCTCCTAGTTCACTATTCACCTATTGTCTGCATTACCTTGTATGCACTAATAAACACAGTTGATCTCTTCATTACTGTCTGGTAATTAGTGCTTAGCTACACCTGGGGCTGCCTTCCAGGGATTGTGACCTTCTGGGTGTGCTGCCACACAAACCTATCTAGTGAAGACCAGGTCCTAGTTAGACTCCACGCCCTGGGAGCAGCCACATAACATCCGCAATCCCTGTTTTCTGAGTTTCAGCAGCTTTGCTAACTTTTATTTGGCTTGGTAAAGGGCCACAATGTCAACTTTTTACTCTGTTCCAACCTAAATGTAAATGTGCAACTGCCACACCTGCTTAAAAATGTTCTCATATGTCCAATTCCCTCTGTGAATGTCCTTTGTGGGTAGAGTTTCTCCCCGTTTCTGCTCTCTTTTTGATGTCCTTGTGGTGTTTCCTTAATTACTTTTTCCTCTATATTTTTCCAGGTCTTCTCAGTCTTCCCCCATGCTAAGAAAAGGATAAAATCTTGCATAATACCACCAAGAATGGTAAGTCTACTCTGCAGTGGGTTATACTCACACTCTCATACGGTTTCATTTTTGCATTTTTTAATAAACTTTTCTTTCTTTATTCCTCTCCATTCATGAAAGACAAAAATATACGGTTGCCACTGTAGTATAATATTGCCAATCACCAGCCTCCTTCTTTATTTATGTAGTGTGCTCACCCTTTAGGTGTCTTGTATCAAAGCATGTCACAAATTGCTCATCTGAATTTAAGTCCTTCTTATCATCCTCATGAGAAACATTTACAGTGGTCACCACCATAGTGTAATACCATCAGTAAACTAAATATTATGACACTCAGTAGTACACTCACCGTTTTGGCATCTTGTGCTTTATGAATAAATGTAAGTCTGTTTTCCAGGATTTCAGTGGGGTAAAATTACCACAATGATGCTTTTCCAACGTATATTTATTTACAAAAATCACATAAAAACTGTAAAAAATTATTCCAGTGTAGATTCCACATAAAATGTCCAATAAAGTCAAAATAAGTAGTCTTCTCCCCTATCAGGAAGAGGAACTTATCTCCCCCCCTAGCTACTGATCCTAATATGCCTGTCCCTGAAAGATGACTAAATCCCTCAATACCAAAAATTTAAACAATTGTTTAGGGAAGGGAGCCACGGTGGTCAGTAGCGGATGGTTACCTCGCTCTCACTGCTATCACCAACGCATTTCGAGTGTACCCCCTCTTTATCAAAGTGTTTGCTGGGAGTTTGCTGCTTTGGGTATTTATACCTTCCATTATGTCATCATTGTGCGGTTGCTAATTTCCTTACTTCTTTAAATAAATTCAGTTCCAAAATATAAAATGACCTTCCTCCTCTCTGTCTTTCTCATTCCTACTATAAGAATCTGGTTTTCATACAGTAAATTTGTACTTCTGACCAGTTGAACAATAAAAATACATAAAGGTCCCTTTGCCCTGGGTTCTAATATCTCCCGTGTTTGTATTAATAAAACATGTCAAACCTGTTTGATTTGATCTTATTTTTAAGAAATATTTTGTTCTACTCCCCTTTTCTTCTCACTATAATACATACTTAAATGCTGATCCAGATTTTGAGACTTTATGTGCTCCCATGATAACCCCCCGAAGTATTCTCCCATGTTAATACATTAAGCTGAATAAAATAATGCTAATAGGCATAACCCCATTGTTTTCCCTATTGTATATATGTAGTTATTACCCTCCTGTACCCCCAGTGCTTTCCACTTCTCTATTTGTTGTTCCTTGGCTCACAACACTCCCCCATGCTGCCCACTGCACTCTAGGCCCAACCTTCGATTACTGGAGATCTGAGCCAGAAGAAAGGGATATCATCCCTTTACTCCCCATTGACACCTTTGCTTCATAACCCTTACATCCCTTCAAGGCTCCACCTTTCATCCCTAGCTACTTGAACTGAGGCAGGAATTGTACATATAGGCCAGCTGGTGCAAAGACGGATCTCGCTTAACTTCGCCAACATAAATTTAAGTTTGAGAGGAAAGTACACTGGGTGTACCTTCAGATTCAACACCCAACATCCAAAAGTTTCAAACGTCCTAAAACTAGCTTTGAGATACATTGTACAGAACCTTCTCCGCCCACAAATATTATCTCCCAACTTTATCGCCTGTTACGGGATACTGTAATACCTTTACCCCCATTTATTGACAGCCGAATGAGGGATCTCTAGCTTAATTTAACTGATGATGATTGGGACATATCTTTACTAGCTACACATTCAGGCTCACTGAGTTTGATTGTCACAGAAACGCTGTATAAAATCTTGTTCCAATGGTAGGTAACCTCACATCATCCACACAATGGATTGTATTCAGAATTAAGAACGTCTGGTAATTTACGCACGCAATATGCGTAAGTGGGGTGATTTCTATTTAGTGCACATGTGCAGACCATGGAGTTACAAAGTGTAATTGGAATGATGCGTAAATAAATTACGACAAAAAATGCGTGCAAACATAAAAGTTCGGACAAATTATTAACAAGTAGGCATCAGTCGAAATGTAAATAGCAAAAAATGGGCGTGGTAATGTAGTAGACATGCAGTTGTATTTGCAAATGTTTCACTTCCGTCACATATACGTGCGCTAACGATAAGGTTGCTTTCACAACACGGAAGTGTTCCGAAATTCGTTACTTTTGCAAAACGTACTTATTTTGTATTAACGTACGGATCTATTACGAACGCACAGAAAAGCTTCTTAAATCTGAATCCGGTCCAATATTTCCACAGCCCACTCTACGCATGAATGATGGCTCTGCTTTGACGCCATATAAACATTTAGAAACGTCTGGTGGGACTGCCCCTGACTTCAATCCTTCTGGCAGGCTGTGCATATTATCGCCTGCAAAATTACTGGAGTTAATGTACCAATGTCCCCAGATATTTGTCTCCTTTTTATTTCCCAACACTCCCTGACAGCCTATAAACAATCTTTGTTTGCATGGTTAAATAGTGCCTTATCCCAGTACAATGGAAATCTCCCCTACCTTCAACAATGGTTTTATAGACTAGACCATTACATGATTACCACATATGGAGCCAAACTACCACAGTGACCGCTCCGCAAACACAATAACTATCTGATGCCTGACATTTATCCATTCCTTATTTTGCAGCTAACATTTAGCCTGGCTTTTTCAAACCCCCCACCCCCAAACTCATGAAACAAAACTGTAACTCCTATAACTAAAAGGAACAATCTTTTTTTCTTCTTGATTGAATTGATATAGACCTTGATTGTCTTCAGGAAAATACTATGTTGGCATTAGTATTATTTCCAACCCCCTTATGATGTATGATTATCTTTGAGACACCTACCAAATGAAATATATATATATATATATATACATAAACATAATTCCAATAATAAACATATCATTTTAACTTAAACTGACACGTTACAGACATTCCTTAACCTCATGCTGGCTTACTGCACTGTCTTGTGCAGCATCTAAAACAGAGGCTCCCTTCAGCACACTGCTGACATCATGTCAGCATCACAGTACTGGGTGACTAATTCAGTGCCTGTCGCAAAAACAGACACTGCCTGGACCACTGCTGCACAGTGTTGTAAATAAAAGTGACAGGTCGGATAATATTTGTGACTGGGGGTGCTCTGCTATCTCTTAACTCAGTGCAGCCATTTGGTAAACAATGTCCATCCCCCAATCCTAAGTAATGCCGCCTCATGTGCCTGCACGTTTAAATGGGTCTTGAGTCTTTGCTAAGCAGTACAGTATGTTCTAAGGCATAGCCAGTCAAGCAGCTGCAATTACAGATTAATTTACTGCTGATTTGTGGAAATGTTGTTCATGCTTTGTATAAGGATTCCTTGTTAATTAAATGTAAGTATACAGTTATACAAAATTAAATGACTACTAAAAAAGATAAATAAAAGGCAAAAATATTCAGCATGCTGTATAAAAAAAAGTAAAGTGCATTGCTTTATTTAAATTCTTATTTATTTCTATGTATTGGATTTATTTGAATCCTCACACAAAGAATAAACCACATTTTCATACTATTAGTGGCATTGGGCTGGATCCAGACCTTGTTAAGTTTATGAACTTAGTTACTCAAGGGCTAAACCATGTTGATTTCAGGGGAGTCATATTTCATCTGTTGCAAACAGTATTAGAGTTGGGAGGTGACGTTTCCTATCCCAAGTCTAAATAACAGTGTGATAGTAAAGCTGGACAGTATCTGTGTGCAGGGCCGGCGCGACCCGCTCTGCGAGGGGATGTATGTCTCCTGTATGAACGCTGCCAATCTGTATAGCAGGGAGCGGGGGATGGGCACCGGACAAGTCATATTTGTTGCAAACAGTATTAGAGTTGGGAGGTGACGTTTCCTATCCCAAGTCTAAATAACAGTGTGATAGTAAAGCTGGACAGTATCTGTGTGCAGGGCCGGCGCGACCCGCTCTGCGAGGGGATGTATGTCTCGTCTCCT
>WWET01002485.1:190805-209038 GCA_011038615.1 Limnodynastes dumerilii
TAAAGATATAATAGAATATAGAGCAGATATATATATATATATATATATATATATATATATATATATATATATATGTACTTCAACCACTGCACTGACACATATACATAAAACATACACACATACATACATACATACACACATACATACATATATACATACATACACACATATACATACACACACTTATGAAATTCTACTAACGTGCAGGGATCTCTCTGTCTGATTCCTCCCTTGATCAGCTCCACAGTCATACATTAACTGTGTTAATGTAGTGTAAGTGGGTGGAGCGTCTCTTCTCTCCCCACAGACCTGCAGCAGTCAGGACCAGCCACATTCTGTGAGTGTGAAACATCCAGCCCGTGGATATGGGGCTGCACAAGCCAACAGATCACATTCACACTGTAAACACAGCCAGCCCCTGCGTTATGTGGCTGCAGCTGCTCTGTGGGAAGTAGTTGCAGTTACACAAGCACGGGCTGGCTGTGTTTACTTCTATCAGTGGGAGGGACCTGTCTCTCCTGGCTCTCTGCTCGGCACCAGTGCGTCCCGTGTTGAGCCCCCCAGCTGGCATACTTTACCCATTTATAAAAAAAAATTCACAGTAGCTCTATTTTCGAAATAGAGACAGACGAAAATTAGCTTTCAGCTGTCTCAATTTCTAAAATAGTAATTTCGCAGCGATGACTCCCACCACTTTATAAACTGGGTGCACACTTAGAAGGATACTAAATTGTGCTATTCACAGCTTAACAATAGTTTTTATAAATTAAAATCCTAATTAACATAATGAGATCATCATCATGTGATTCGCAGGATTGTAGTTCTTGATTACACAACTATTATAGGGAATATGAAAATATATAACATAGGGTTAAGGCCTCTATTTGGCTATATTGGAAATACAATTATTACAAAAAAACTGTTTTCATAATACAAGATAATTGAAATAACCATTCTAACACTTATCATTTAATTGGAATAACTATTCCAACGCCTATCACAACATAACTTTAAAAGACCTTTATTCAGGCAAAAACTGATAGCACCTTCACACTTAATCTTTGCTTGACATTCAGCTTGGAAAATTGAAACCGAAATCCAGTTACAAAAACATTATTTAATTAGACAAGATGCACGTATGTAGAAATAATCTGTTAGCAGGTGCTTTTGATTTATTATTTTATATTTTCCTAATATAGGCTTTATACACTCTATAAGTTATGTTACATTTAGCCAGCGTTTACCGACTCCCAAAATTCAGGCAGTTCTCCCGGTAACCCGTCAAGCACCATCAAGCCCCGCCCCGATCCCTATAAAAGCTAAAAACAGGTAAGTGTTAGTCAAGGGGTAGAGCTTAATGGCACAATTTGCATAAATTGTGACATTAAGCCCCGCCCCCTGCATGCATTTATAGCTACCCTCCGGGATCACCCGGAGGGAAGCTGTTAAAAGTCGTTAACCCCGCATATACCCATATACTGATTATTAAACTTCATCCATAATACCTTGCATCAGTGATGTCCAAACTGGCAGTCTTTAACTAAAGAAAAATGCAGTGGGATTGTATTACAAAAATAGAAATGCATAATTTAATTAAACATATTAAACCATTTTCAAAATTCTCATTTCTTTTGTAGCAGCAAGCACTGGGCTGCCACTAACACTGCGGCATGCTGACGCTTCTAGTATTACACGCCACAGCATGGCCATGGCTGACATGTAGTGTTCATAAAGTACCTGAATATTACCACTATACATATTTTGTTACATTAAAAAGACAAGAAAAAGTATAAATACATCCTTGATTACTTACCTCTCATAAGTCTCACTCATGTGTGTGCAAAGTATGCTACCCCGGGCATCCGTTAAAAAATAAAAATAAAATCCCATGACAAGCTGTGGAGAGGTGCTTCTTCTAATGACAGCTATGCCAGCATCAGTGCCCGATTTATAAGCTGACAGTGTGGGATAGTCAGAGGTTATAAATAGGGGACCTGCATACAATATTTCCTTATGTGTGGGTGTGTGCTATCAGCTGCTATAATATAGCTTTGTACATAGAAAGAGACCTCTGATTTACAGATGCTGCTCATGAACCACTTTCAAAAGTTAAATAGCTGCATGCGGCTCAAGAGCCACCAGTTGGCCACTGTTGAAATAGTGGGAAAGAGGTAGGTTTACAAAACATGGTTTTCAACATGGTTAAAACTGGTACCTACCGAATAAGAAACATACAAAAATAAAGTTGGACTCTCATAAGCTCTGATTCAGCCTGCGCCAACAGTCATTTTCCAATGAATGCATGGATCGCTTATATGAACCTTGAGACAAGGGGGAAAATTAAGATCAGCTCTAAAACAAAATCCACTGAAAAAGCCTTATACAGAAACCATTAGGGTAGAAACATAAGAGGGAATGTCCGCAATATAAAAGTGACAAATGGCTAAGCTGAAGATTATTACTAATCATTAGCTGAAGGAACATACATTGAATATATTCTAATATTATTAATCACTCACATTACAAAAATTTCTTCCACTGCTTTTAATTTATTGGGCATGGGACACTCACCAAAAACAATTCAGGTAGTAAATATCTTTTATTAAGAGGCTACAATAAATGGTGAAATACAAACACTGAAGTATTTATAGAATTTTTTATGATATTTTTAATTTAAAATGTAGATATATTAATAAATGGAAAGCGTAACAATGTTGCTGGATCTACAGTAATACAACAACACTGATGGTTTTATTGAATAACCTGAGCTAATGTAATTGTTTAAATGAATGTGAAATCCAAATCCCAGATCCCTATAGAGATGCAGTAGGAAATGAAAAATAAATTTGTTATGTGTCTCTCAGAAAACTGTTTAAACATTTATATGATTTATTACTGACAAATAGATAAACAATGATAAACAATTATTGACTCAGCTATAAATAGACTGACGTTGGATAAAGGTACCTCAGCCTTTAATAAATGAAAAAGGTAATAATGTAATTTTAAGAGAAAAGATATAAAATAAATTTGTTTCTATAAACTACTTTTATTGCCTGTGACATCTCTACACAAAATCACTGTATGTGGGTGTTGCTAGGATTTTTGTATTGATCCTGCAGTACCGACCTCTTGCCATTAGAAGAAAAGAGAGGTCCAGTACTCCATACAAACATTATATAATACTATGGGCCAGCTACGTATGCAAGCGATTTTACGGTAGCCGCTGACGTAAAATCACCCATTAGTATTAACTGCACATGCGCACGGCAGATGTTATGCCACGTAACTCCGAACGTACGTACCAGCCACGTATCAACAGCGTAACTACGAACGAAGAAGCCATACGATACCCGTAATTTTGCTTTGGAGGTGGGGTGAAGCATTTAAATCGTACAGTATGAGCGTGCTTAGGCACTTACGTACGTGTAGTCTTTACGTATGTCAGTAATTACACTTTGAAAAGTTAAGGCAGAGTTTGGCAAGCGTAAAATGGCCAAAGTACGTACGAGCGAGGGGAGTGTCTAGGTGAGTGCATAGAAAATACGCTAGCGTAAATACGCTACGCAATTAAACGATTATGTCTGGATCTACCCCTATGTGTCAGCTCATACATAAAAAGGAGGTTTAGTTCACAATATAGCTATATTTGGTTAAGCTCAGCTGCCCAGCATCAAGGCACCTCCTGTAGGTGTAGGTGCTATATGTGTATTAAGACACTCCTGCCATTTGAGCAGTGTGCAGTGGCCATATTGGGGAGGGGTCAGGCTCCCAAAGTAAAACTAATAACAGTAACAAGAAAACACAAGCTGAGCTTTTAATCAAATATATGAAATGTGTGCAAGTGTATGGTGTCTGGTTATTATCCCTCATGGATTACACCTGACATATGGCTATTTATATGTTGCATGATCCAGCACTAATTGCTTCTGGAACTGGAGGAGAACATCCCCACCATATAGCCCACTTATGCACTTTGCATGCTTAAGAGGGCTAATGGCCCAGATCCAGAACTATGGCCGACAAGGGACTTACGCAAGTCATTTCAAAACAAAATTTACTTCAGCGCTAAATAAGGGTGTCTAGGATAAACCAATATTAGCAGCACAATCAAAGCTTGGGGTTACTTCCCAAGAGTACAATATCAAAAATAAACAAACAATCGGTGCTGAAATGGTTCTAAGAGCAGAAAGTTTCAATCAAGTTTAATATAGTAATATAAATTATGTAATGAAACAATAAAAAATTGTATATATAAAAGGCCCACTAAATAGTTAATCTGTATGCCGGCTGGTCATAACAGAAAACTAGGTTGCTGCAATTGACCAATAGACAGGGTAATATAGAAACCCACAGTTAAATAAACGGAGAAAGACAGAAAATACAAAGTGAATCAAACCACAAATGAAATATATAATTTAATAGTTTAATTCAAATAACATGCCAATATTGTTCCACTTTGAAAAAGACTTATAAAGCCAGACTGAGTGTAAAGATAATATACACTTGTGGATAATTCCACTGTTGAAGCCGGTCAATTCTGTCAGTAATCATCGGACCTTAGCTCTACAGCAATTAGATGGAAATAGCAATTAGTTAAATAACATTCGTTGGTGTTGGCAGGGGTTATAACTGGTAAATGTTCCGGAGTTTAAGTGTCCTCCTGAATCGGCGTCTCCAATGCAGCTTACACAAAACTCCTAGATTTTAGATAAGCATGAGGCACACATGTGGCGATTCAAAAACTCTGCAGAGTAAGTCCATGCAAGTGAACAGTTCTCCAGGGTAAACCAATGGTCCACAATTGTGGGTAGATGAAGTTGTAAAAAGCAGCACTGTGGGCAATGTCAATGAGAATTACTGATGTGTTTCTCTGCCCCCTATGGGTGGTTTCATCAGAGGTGAAGGTGTAGTGTAAAGGTAGATATTTATACCCAACCAATAACATACACCTGTATCGCAAATACAGACAATCATATTCTTAAAAGGGCAATAGCATCATCCATGGAATAATATACAGATAACCAAGATAGGTTAAATAATGAGATTCCAACAAATTGATTACACAATAAAATAAATAAATGAGATAAAAAATAGAATCAACAGCAAAAAATAAAGCACAAAAACAGAAATACAAAAAAACAAAATAAAATTAATAAATGAAAAATTATGTATAAAAAAAATTATGACAAATTCTATCATAAACCTAAAATTAAATAAATATAATTAAACATTATTTAATTTGATACAATCATTTAAACCAAATGAAATAAAGCGTTTAAGTAAAAAATCCAAAAAGCCTCTCTCCTACATAAAGTTTTGTATCTATCGCCCCCACGTGATGTTATAGGAACATGTTCTATAATGGTAAGAGAAATACCCCTAAGGCCTCCTACTCCACAGCTAGCTATGTGTTTACTAAGACAATTATTATTTTTATACTTTAAAATATTCCTCCTATGTTATATACCTCAATGAGTGCAGATGTGGCTAATAGTATGTTGACCGCACTATTATAACTATCCGCACTCTGTTTGAGGAACATAGGAGGAATATTTTTACATTTTTAAATTTTCTTTAGTGATAAAGGAGGAGAAATGAGTAGCCCAATGTTTGATATAATCACAGGTAATTCACCTGAGTTTTCCACATTTAAAAGTACCTAAAAAAGAGCCCAAGGAAAAACCTGCATATATGTTAAGGGACATAGGGCCTGATCCAGAGCTACGGCCGCCGTCGCTAGTACGATGTTGCCCGGCGTCACCATGGAGACGCCCGATCGTAGATCGGTCATCCATAGTAGCGCCGTAGCGCCGGCTGAAGTTAGGGTAGCCTTCAGCCGGCGTAAGGGAGAGTTAATACGCTCCTACAAGGGGGAGTGTCGGGCCAGAGCAGCGATGTTACGCTGAGCGCTACAGCGCTCAGTGTAACATCGTAGCTCTGAATCAGGCCCATAGTCCCGAGGGGTTTTATTTCCCCATTTGGATTATGTTCTTCAGTCAGACGATTTTATTTCTATTTTCCTCATATTTATTCTTATTTTTATTTTTGTCCTTATTTAAAAAACTAGGTGCTGGGGGGCATGGCCTAGCTACGGAAGAGACAGGTCGTGTGCTGGTAAAGCTCCGCTGTTCCTGGCTGATTTAGAGCTTTTCTCCGGTGCAGAATTAATCCAAAGTGCTTCCAAGCACTCCTCACTCCCTCTGATTAACGTGGGGTGCACCGCTTAACACCCTCGCGGGCGCCCTGCAGAGACCGCTGGTATCAGGCCTGCATTAGGCCTATCTGCCTCCCTGTGACTTGCAGCGGCATGTACAGTTTTTCTGGACACAGAACCAGCGACCATTAAGCCACTGGAGATTGTCTGGAGCCTGGATTGCCATCTCTGAGTGTGGCACTGCGGGTGTCTGGGGGGTCCCTGAGTGAGGTGGTGACGTTTTGGGCTTGTTTCCCCCCCCCCCCCCGCCCAGTTGTCCAGGTCCCCCCCCGGGGTTGCTCAGCTCGCCCTGCGGTGGACCTGGGAGTGTGCTGCAGGCGCCGCTGGACCTGATCAGCGTTTTACCCTGCGGAGGTCGCGACGGGGAGGAGAGGAGAGGAGAGCTGTGATAGGAAGAGGAGATGTGGGCGACATTACTGTAGTCACCTGGCCTGTCCCTAGCAGGCATAGCGTTTAGCCAGCTCTGCCCCCTTCCAAATATTCCAGCCAATCTTCTAGTGGCACTCTCCCTGCCTGCTATCTATCCAGCTGAAGTGCCCCCTTAGCCCCCTCACCCCTTCTCCTGTCTTGGTGCACTGCATGTGAGAGCTCAGGAGCTGTGAGAAGAAAATCTGCAGGATTCTCCCTGGCTGCTATTTTCCACATGGTGAACTTTCTTGTAATTTTCTCTCTTGGCCACTGGAGGGAGTCAGCCCATCAGGAAGTCTCAGCTGAGCTCAAGCAGTTTAGGTTTGTGGATTTTTAATTGCTGGTCTGTTCCTTCCTGCCCTGTGTACCCTATCTCTGCCACAGATATAATGTAAAACGTCTCCTTGCATCTTTGGGGTACAGTTTGCCATCCATGCTTAGCTAACCTATCCTGCTTGCCGGATAAAGTGTTCTCAGTTGTCACTCGCGCTGTTTATTCATCGTTTCCTCCTCTACCTGGGCTTTTTCATCTGTAGTAATGCCTCCAAAAAAGTCAAAGCCTTCACCTCTTCAGCCGCCAGTTCGATTTCCGTCCCGCTCAGCCAAGCCGCAACTCTCTCAACAATCAACTATTGTGGAGGATTCGAGTATTTCTTCCTCGCCACTACCACCAAAGGGCTCCGCTATGGAAGTGAGTTTTGATTCTGAATCTCCTCTGACGGTGAAAACCATGCACCAAATGCTACTGTCCTTAAGGGCAGACATCAATTCTGACCTCAAAACATCACTCCAAGAAATAAGAGCAGACATTACTGAACTTGGAGAGCGGACGGATCATCTTGAAGTTAAAATGGGAGAACTGGTCCAGTCCCACAATGGACTAATTGACTCGCAAGACAATCTGCAAAAGGAGGTTGACTTCCTTAAAACTAAAGTTATGGATCTGGAAGACCGGGCCCGAAAAATAACATCAAGATGAGAGGTATCCCGGAGTCGGTCCCCAACCAAGATCTCTCTGTATATGTAATGGATCTCTTCCACAAATTGCTTCCGGAAGCCTCTGAGACAGAGCTACTGTTAGATCGGATCCACAGATTACCTAAGTCGGAGTGGGCTCCCCCATCGCAGCCCCGAGATGTTCTTATGAGAATCCATTTCTTCCATACCAAAGAGAACATCCTGAGAGCTGCCAGAGATACTGGAGATTCTGATCTCTTACAGGGTCTACAAAAAACTAGGTTCTAATTTATTTTGCAAGTTTGTAGCCTTGCAAAAAATCTGAGGTTTTATGGGTATATGAGGCTTCAAAAACAGTCAGCTTTAAGTATATTATAGTTTTTATTGATGGTTTTACCAATCTGAGATGAATAAAAGTTGTAATTAGAAATACATTTTTAATTATTACTAATATCCTTGTTGTCAATATCCTTATTATGGTCTTTTTTCTGAAAAAGAGAACTTCTATCTATATTCCTAACTGCTTCACGTGAATGAACAAGTAGTCCTTCTGGATATCCCTGTCTAATGAAATTGTTAATTATAATTTGTGATTGATTATCATAGCTATCTCGAGTGGCACAATTCCGATGCACCCTCAAGAATTGTCCTTTCTGTATATTCCTCTTCCAAGGAAGATGATTGCTGGCAAAATGAAGATAGCTCTGAGTGTCTACTTCTTTCGTATAGGTTTCAGTAATAATATTGTTATCCTGTATTGACAGGGCTATATCCAGAAAGATCATACTATGTCCATTGATGGATTGAGTTAAATGTAAACCAAAATCGGTAGAACTTAAAAATCTCACAAAATCCACCGCTCTGTCCTCCTCATTCTAGATAAAAAACAAGTCATCAATGAATCGCCCATAAAGCACCAGATTTGCTCCAAAAGGGCCATTCCAAATAAGATCTTCTTCTAGTTGGCCCATATAAAGTTTAGCAAAACTCAGAGCTAATCTGGTGCCCATGGCGGTACCATGGGCCTGATCCAGCGCTACGAAAATTCGCACGACGGGCGAATGCGAACGTTCGCTCGGGCGTATCAACATACATGCCCCTAACACTCCCATAGTAAAGTACCTGCATACGACGCCTATACCCTACACTGGGTACGACCGTCGGCCGTACGAAAATTCGCAGAAAATACGCTGAGCATACGGGCTTAGCACGCCCATACTGTACAATTTAAATGGCTATCCCCGCCTCCCTGTAGTAAAACGGGCGCCCAGCCGACCATCGTAAAGAACGCACGCCCCGCGAGCGAAAAATACGCTCACAATACGCCCGCTATTCGCTCATGACGCTCGGGCGACCGGAAGCTGTCATACTGGGCATGCGCATTGCGAATTTTTTGCCGAATTTTCGCATACGCTCGTCGTACGCTCGCTTGCGGTCGTTGCTCTGGATCAGGCCCCATGTGTCTATAAATAAAATTTGGAATCAAAAACAAAATAATTATGGGTACGTATGAAATGAATGGAAGACAAAACAAATTCTCATTGAGCCTCCCCCATATCCACATCACGGGATATGAATTCCCTCACAGCTAATATCCCCTTGTGGTGGGGGATATTGCTGTAGAGGGACTCTACATCACAGGTGACAATACAGTAATCACTTGACCACTCAACACTATGGATGAAGGTCAGGAAATGAGTAATATCCTGGATATGTGATCTGAGAGAGGCAACATGAGGCTGTAAATATATGTCAACATAATGGGACAAATTAGCCGTAAGAGAATTGATGCTACTGATGATGGGGCATCCAGGAGGAGAGGCTAGAGTTTTGTGGATTTTGGGAAGAAAGTATATTGTGGGAATAAGGGGATATATTTCCAATATGAAATTATAAATGGTTTTAGTTATGACTCTATTATCTAGGGCTTCATTTAATAAAATTATCAGTTCTTTTTGAAAAAGTTCAGTAGGATTATGTTATAATGGTTGATATACATCACAATTTTGTTACTGGTTGTGAGCTTCTCTAAGATAGTCAGAGGTGTTGAGAATTACAACCCCACCCCCCTTGTCCGCTCCCTTAATAGTAATAGTTTTATCCTCCATAAGGTTTCTCAAGGATTTGCGTTCTTAGAGGGTTAGGTTGTCTCCCAATTGTTGTTTATCTATTTTAGTACACAGAGTTTTGAAATCATTAAGAGTAGTTTTATAAAAAAGTATTGATTTTACAGAGTAGGGAAAAATTCGGATTTTCTTTTTAGGTTTTAGAAAGGTACTGATTTCGTTTCAGTTTTAGAAGTTATTAAATTAACATCATTTTCAATTTGTAAGGTTTCCAAAATATTTAAAGCTTGCCGGTCCTTCTCAGAAAAACAACATGTGGGATCTTCCACAGTCCTTGCTGAAAAAAATTTCTTTCTACATAATTCCTGAATAAATGTATTCAAATTTATTCAAATCAATAAATAGATAAAAAAAATATTTGATTTATTTGACGGAGCAAAGTTTAGACCTTTTTGTAATAAACTCAGTTCAGAATTGGCAAGTTTTTTATTGGAAAGATTAAAAACAGTACATCTGTTTCTAGTTTATCTTTGGATTTTTTAATGAGCACACTCCCTCTCTTTGCTTTTCTTCTGAGCTTCTTGCTCATTTTGGTTGGGCTCTTTTTTTTAATTTATTTATTTCATTTCCAATCTTTCCTATGGTTTTGGAATGTATGGACCCTTGTCTAAAAAAATAATCGGTTGATCTGGTACATTATCCTGATTAGGTTTATGTTTAGGTATGGCTCCTGCTGCTTTATATTTATCAAGATCTTTATCCACATTTTCCAATATGGTAGCGGTACTAGAACCCAAAATCAGGGAAATGTTTGATCCCCCAGATGGTTGTTCATCAGACAAAGTGTCAAATTTATTCATTAAAATAATATCTGTGTTAATTTGTGATATTATATCAACCTGATCATGAACTGTATTGCCCTCAATAGTTGTTGAGTTTGTTAACAAAATCTTTTTATAATTTTTTTCCTGTTTTTGATTTGGATTCGTATTTTTCCTTGAATTCCCATTCATATTCTTTTTATTGTTGGTGTTTTTAAATTGATTATTACTAGATTAACCATTTTTATTTTTATTATAATTATTTTTGTAGATGGGATAAACCCCTCTACCATGTCGCAGACCAATATTAGCAGCACAATCAAAGCTTGGGGTTATTGCCCAAGAGTACAATATAAAAAATAAACAAACAATCGGCGCTGAAATGGTTCTAAGAACTGAAAGTTTCAATCAAGTTTAATATAGTAATATAAAATCAGTATTGAAACAATAAAAAATTGTATATATATAAAAGGCCCACTAAATAGTTCATCTGTATGCCGGCCGGTCATAACAGAAAACTAAGTCGCTGCAATTGACCAATAGACAGGGTAATAATGATTGTATCAAATTAAATAATGTTTAATTAAATTTATTTAAATTTAGGTTTATTATAGAATTTGTCATTTATTTTTATATATAATTTTTCATTTTTTTATTTTATTTCGTTTTTTTGTTTTTTGTGTTTTATTTTTTGCTATTGGTTCTACTTTTTATCTAATTTATTTATTTTATTGTGTAATCAATTTGTTGTCTATCATTATTTAACCTATCTTGGTTATCTGTATATTATTCCATTGATGGTGCTATTGCCCTTTTAAAAATATGATAACCTGTATTTGCGATACAGGTGTATGTTATTGGTTGGGAATAAATATCTCTACCATCACACTACACCTTCACCTCTGATGAAACTGCCCATAGGGGGTGGAGAAACGTCAGTAAATTCTCATTGACATTGCCTACAGTGCTGCTTGCTTTTTACAACTTAATCTACCCACAATTGTGGACCATTGATTTACCCTGGAGAACTGTTCACTTGCATGGACTTACTCTGCAAAGTTTTTGAATCGCCACACGTGTGCCTCATGCTTATCTAAAATCTAGAAGTCTTGTGTAAGCTGCATTGGAGACGCCGATTCAGGAGGACACTTAAACTCCGGAACATTTGTTATACATAGAGGTTCAGAAAGGCCTAACCAAAGCCTATCAAAGATATACTAAGTACCCCACGAGGATAAATAAGGACAAGTATCGTGAAACAAAGGCACATTTTAATACTATTATCACACAGATAGGAGATCGACACACTCAACATTATACTCTTCAATTCTATAAACATGGTAATAAACCGGGTCGCTTGCTATCAAATTTATTATCAGGGTCCAGGCCTCCATCATTTATTCGTAATGTTAAAAAGGATGATGGCTCTGAAGCACACAAAGGTAAAGACATAGCTTTGATTTTTAGGGAATTTTATGGCAAGCTATACTCTCAGGACAAGATAGATGAGAACGAAAAAGCACAATTTTGTTCTGATATGCCTGTACCTTGTATAAATGAATCACACACTACTGCTCTCCTGGCCCCTATCACTACCCAGGAGATTGAGAAAGCTATTAAAGGCTTGAAAACGTTTAAAGCCCCAGGGCCTGGAAGCTTCGGTGGGGATTTTTTTAAAAATACTGATTTCAGAAATCGTGGAATCTCTGCGGCTCTTCTTTAATCATATCAAGGAGAAGCTTGCTGTACCTCTATATTTTAACTCTGCTGTCATTAGGGTGTTCCCAAAACCAGGTAGGGATCCAGAACTGCCGGGCTCCTACCGACCGATATCGCTCCTAAATACGGATTTTAAATTATTTACTAAAATTATAGCTGAGCGGGTTAAACATATCTTACCAACTATCATCCATAAAGATCAAACTGGATTTATTTGGGGATGACACTCTGTGTCTAATATTAGAAAAGTATTAACAGTCATGCAAGAGTTTGCAAAGGGGCCTGGTAGTTCTGATTTAAATCTTTTACTATCGCTTGATGCTGAAAAAGCGTTTGACCTGGTAACTTGGGATCACCTGTTTGAGAGTTTGACAAGATTTGGTTTTCCGAATCAATTTGTCTCTTTACTGTCTACTCTATACTCTCTCCCTTCTACGCAGATAATCACTAATGACTATTTCTCCACTCCCTTTCTTATCGAAAGAGGAACTTGCCAAGGCTGCCCCTTATCCCCTCTATTATTTGCCCTTGGATTGGAACCCTTGGTGATAGCTCTGCGAAGAATGGGAGACTTTCACGGTATTAGGGTGGGGAGGTAAGAGGTAAAATTGGCACTCTGCTGATGACATGCTTCTTTTTGTCTCAGACCCTGCCTCTTCCTTCCCAGCTATAGTAACAGCGATTAAACAATTTGGTACATTTGCGGGCTATAAAGTTAATTTCCAAAAGCCAGAAATTTTATCCCTAACTGCCTCACACCAACTGCAGGAGTTACAGAAAGTTGTTGCATCTACATCTACATTTAAGATCTACTTACACCAACTTAAATATTTGGGGATACAAATTACTCCATCTTTACAAACACTTTATGGTCGCAATTTTACTCCTATTATTAGAGAAATTTCGAGGAAACTCGATAACTGGAAATTATTACCTCTCTCACTGATGGGTAGAGAGGCAGTTCTTAAGAGTGTGATCTTCCCTAAGCTTTCTTATGTCATACAAATGTTACCTGTGGCCTTAGCTAATGCTGACAAACTACTTTGTGATACTATATTTTCTACATTTCTTTGGGCACATAAGAAACCAAGAGTTAAGCTGGCAAAGTTAAAATTACCTCGAACACAGGGAGGACTGAGAATTCCAGACATTACATCCTTCTCTTGTGCTGTATTCTTTAGGTATATCGCAGATTGGCAGTTACAGAGGGACACGTATACGAATATGACAATAGAAGAGGCTTTGTTTCACTCCTACTCCCTGGCTGCTCTCTTATTATGTCCTTGCAAACTGATTCCCACAACCATGCAATCTAATATATTGTTCCGGGACACATATCGTGCATGGATAAAAATTCATTCTCTATATAAGAGCAACCCGAATAGCTCCTTATATGCACCTATCTGGGGGAATCCGGCCTTTTCGCCTACTTTGGATAACACCACATTCACTTTGTGGAAACAAAAGGGTATTCTCTCTATCAAGGATATCTTTGACCCCGGGGGCACGTTGGTCACATTTCAAATTTTAAAGCAAAAAGCGATAAGCAATCACCAGATGACATCATGAATCTTATGAAGACAAATACCTATAGAACAAGATTTTTGCAGAAAGACCTATTAATAACTTCCTCCACTAAATTATGGACATCTACTATTGATAAGTGGAAAATTGATATACCCCAGATTACTTCTGCAGAGACCTTGTTGCAACATCATGACGCCGTCATGAAAAACCAGAGCTCTGCGCAGTTTCAGGAGATACATGTTAATTCTATGCATAGAATGTATATGGCCCCTATACAAAGACGGCACATGGTTGCCTCAGATTCAGTGGATTTTTTAAAGTGCAGAAGATGCAGGGCTACGTTTTTCCATAATTTCTGGGAAGAAAACTAGTCTGATTTTGGAACAAGGTAGCCCACTTTATAAATCAGACATTCCATTTGCGCATTGGCCCAGACCCCTTGGCCATGTTGTGTACACAATTTGATAATTGGGAACTGGGCTCACGACAAAAAGAGCTTATTCCAATTTTAACGGTTATTGTCACCCTGGCCAAAAAAGTGATCCTTGAGCAATGAACCCCCATTTTTGGGCTCAGTAAAAAGTCTTATGTTGAGAATAATTTACTTTGATAGAAGTGCAACTCTCCCAGATATCGATAAAGGAGTGGAAAAATTGTATGGTTCACAAACCCACATATATAAACTATTTGAAACTACACCTTGGTATCTATATAGACAATTGGAGGCTGGCTCTTAAAACAGTCCTTTTTGAACGGATATAGTAGGGCTTATATTCATATTTTTAACGGCTTTGAGTTACTATAGCCATCCCGATAAATGCAGGAGTGTTGTATACGCATGACATGACCTTTGCCCGCCCCTTTCCCAATTTTATGTATTTACTTGGCTTTTCCTTGCCTTTTGTCCTTGTGTGCACTTGTCTTTACTGTTTCTAAAACTGTATAGCATGTTGGTTGTACTATGTATGTATATTCTTCCAATGCAAGTTTTCTGACCAATATTGTGTAATTGTTCTACGTGCATGCAATGTCTTTTCTGTATGTTTGTTTTTGAAAACTATGTAAAATCAAAATAAACAGAGTTTAAAAAAAAAAACTCTGGAACATTTACCGGTAATAACCCCTGCCAACACCAACAAATGTTATTTAACTAACTGCTATTTCTATCTCATTACCGTAGAGCTAAGATCCGGTGATTATCGGCAGAACTGACCGGCTTCAACAGTTGAATTATCCACACATGTATATTATCTTTACACTCAGTCTGGCTTTATTATTTTTTTTCAAAGTGGAACAATATTGGCACGTTATTTGAATTACTCTATTAAATTATATATTCCATTTGTGGCTTGATTCAGTTTGTATTTGCTGTCTTTCTCCATTTATTTAACTGTGGGTTTTTATTTTACCCTGTCTATTGGTCAATTGCAGTGACCTAGTTTTCTGTTATGACCGGCCGGCATACAGATGAACTATTTAGTGGGCCTTTTCTATATACTATTTTTTATTGTTTCATTACATATTTTATATTACTATATTAAACTTGATTGAAACCTTCTGTTCTTAGAACCATTTCAGCGCCGATTGTTTGTTTGTTTTTGATTTGCGTAAGTCCCCTGTGTCAGAACATCTGCTCATGCGCACATCAGATGTTCCGATATTGTAAATACAAAGTTACATATGTCAGTACTTACGCAGAAGGGGCTGGCCCTTTATTTACTATGGCCATGTAGATGAGGGGTCAAGGGGGGGAAGTCCCGTTACGACTAAGCAGACCTAGTCGTAAAAGTTAAGGTAGCAATCTGGAAACGTAAATATCCAGATTTACTACCGACAGCGGATAGTGCAGGGGGTGTGCACTCAACGCTATGGGTGCGCAACTATGAACCCCTGCACGCATGTAAAGCGTGCGGGGGTCTGGACCTAGGCCAATATTATTATTTGTGGATTATTTTGCGACTGATGGACCAGCAGGCACTTTAGAAGAAAGAAGATAGAAAAAGATAGAAGTGAGAAAATAGAAATAAAAATATAGATGTAAGAAAATACAAATGAGAAAATAGAACAAAGAAGTAAGAAAAAATGAAGTCAATTATTCATTAATTCATATTAAATTAAATAAACCAATGACACACTATACATATTATTACTCTTTAAACAAAAAAATAGTATATGCACATCAGGATCCCAACATTTACATTTTATATAAGAGAAAGAGTGAGAGGAAGTTCATTATACGGATGCATAATACTAAACAACATTTGCAATATATTGGAATTCGCAATTTTGTTTATGTTATTGGTGCTTAGTTCAATGTGGTACGTTTAGAAGAAATGTGCGGAAAATGACTGTACTGAATGATTAGTTGATAAGTGGAATGCCCTACTATCTGAGGTGGTGGAAGCTGACACAGTAGAGAAAATAAAAAATGTTTGACATAAAAACAAGAATAACCTTAATTTTAAACTAACTACAGGGTCAAATAGGGTCTAAGGTCAGAATGTTTTTTTTTTTTTAAAAGGGCAGACTGGTTGGGTCATGTGACGCTTATCTGCCATCACTTTCTATGTTTTTGTCATTTTACTTTGGCTTGTGATATTTTCAAATTTTTGTCATTTGACATATGAATTAAAAGTGAAAAGAGCATCATATTGAGAATTCAAATTCTAAATCAGATTAATGGAAATAAAGGTCACCTTAGAAAAATCCCTTAATAAAATGTCATTATATACTTATTATAGCAGTATTTACTTCCTATAGTCTTTTCAGAGAGTTCATAAATAACTTATTTATCTTGAAAAAGGTCAAACCAATATATTAATCTGGGTTAGATACAATATCCCCCTCATACTTTGTACCATTGTACAAATTAATTCTTACATATAAATAACCTTTAGAATCCCTATTATTATTATTTTTTTTTTTAGCAATGCAAGATAATTACAGCCTACTTTGACAAGCTCAAAGTACTTTCTTTATGCATAGTCTGATAAGTCATGGCTGTTTAGAATAAGTTTTTGAAAATTGATCCTTAATTTTTATTGCTTTTCCTATTGAATGTAAACCATAAGAGAATAGACAGCATGTAAAATTCACAAGATTAAGTAATATTTAATAATATAGATATAATTAAGAAGTGCACACACATCTACATATCAAAATAAAGGCATTATTTAATTCTAGAAAACCAATCGAAACTGATCCTGTGACAATGTGGGCACAGCAGATAGATTAGGAGCGACTAATATAAAACAGAGGATGGGGTTTGAAAGGCAGAGAAAAGTAAATGCCATTGGAGACTTTATAATCTAAAGGGAATAGGAAGACACAGCTGAGTCACTGAAAAAGCATAGAAGAGGCCATGGAGGCAGAAGTGGGAAGAGGTAGAGAATCCATTGGCAAAATTAAACTCTCCGTAGTGGTTTAAGCCGATCTCTACAGAGACGTAACATGCAACTAATATAAAGTAGCAGATGGCTGCGGCTCTCTATGTGAAGCTGGCGGCTGTCAGCTAAAAAAGTTTGTAAACAGCACTCAGTACTGAGCGCTGTCAATAAACAGCTAAGCAGCTGCCATCTGCTCATGTGTAGTTCAAGTGCCATTTTGCACATGCGCATAGTGACCACTAAGCTGCACATGTGCCGGTTGATGGATGCCCCCAAGGAAGTTTTGCTCTGGGCCCTCATATAAAAATCTTAAAATAATTGAGATATTGAACTTGAAATTAAACTTCTTGACCATCTCTTGTTAAACAACAAGGGAACTTAAGGAAAAAATTAGGGACCACAGATAAAATATATATATGGGTATATATGCTCACAATTTACTTGATTCACACCTAAGAGGCTGCTGCTTCTTAGGTGTGTATTTTTAAGAATTTAAGTACTGCGCATGCGTAGTCATAATTGTTACAGTCGGCCTAAGGGTTTTCTCACCGGGGGCCCGGAGTCTATGTCAGCACCAGGTATTCACTAGAGCCTCTGAAGGTGAGGATAGTCTGGGCTGCTGGTCTGACAGGTCGTGCCACCGGCAATAGTTCCCAAAGGGGTACTGCAGCGTGGTAGTGCTTATTCAGGAACCCAGATACACACAAGAACCCTTGCATACAATAACCAGGTATGAATAATACAGTTACTCTCAAGAACAGTAAAAAGGTTTCTTTAATGCAAATACCGGAACCCTCATACACAGTAATGCAGACAAGAATATAACTTCCCTAAAATAATAAGTATACTAATAGGAAACCATAGGCAGGGTATTAGGAGAGATGTTGCACTGGAGGATAAGCAGGCTGTACTCCTAACTATTAGTATACTATAAGGAAGCTGCCCACAGGCAGTACTAGATGTACCACAAGTCCCAGATGTAACAGGGGAACTATAAGCAGACAGGTGGAAAGGTCTGCGCTACACTGTAGGTGGAAAACAGTGGAGCTATGCTCTAAAACACACTGGAGATGACACACACACAGTGGAGCTATGCTCTACACACACTGGAGATGACACACACTCAGCGGAA
>WWET01002485.1:209227-220653 GCA_011038615.1 Limnodynastes dumerilii
GAGACCTAAGAACGGAACTCCGACACTGCTAGATGACCAAAGCAGGTAAATACAGAGTCTTACTACACCGCTAGATGGTAACCGCAGGTAATAAGAACCAAACACACTGCAAGATGGTAACTGCAGGTAATGCTCACAACACGTGGCAGATCTCACAAACACGCCGGACAAGACGGAGCAAGGAGGTGGAATTCACTCGCATACAAGTAAACAGACCGGAGCCTATCCGGGGCTGAGGCCGCCAGCGGGAGTAGCAAACTACTCTCGTTGCGCACCTCACCACACAGGGGGTCAACAATAAGACAGAGGGTACGAGGGAAGCAAGGGGGTACACACCAGGAAAGCAGGGTATCAGGATAATGCAAAAAGCAAACAAAGCACTCAGACAGCCAGCTAGCACGATCAGGAACCAGACGCTATAACGGACACCTGTGGAAGTGAGCAGGGAGTATTTAAGGAGGGATCCTCCAATCCATTCCTGGCCCAGTCCAGGTCAAGTCAAACTTTGCTGCAGTCCAGTACTGGCTCAGTCCAGGTCAAGTCAAGTCTTGCTCCAGTCCAGTCCTGGTCCGGTCCAGGCCAAGTCAAGCCTGAATTGTCTACCCTTACCCAGTAACACATGAACAGATTGTTGGGTGTAATTTCAACTTTAAACACAAATATAAAAGCAATCACCTGTGGCAAAAATTCGCACGCAATGATACCACAAAATAACGAAGGTCCAGTCGCAGGTTGTGTTCCAAGGCACCAAAAGATGTATTACCAAACAAAGAGCATTAATCCAAACAGCAACGCTTCCCTAGACAGCAAGAATACCAGCTCTGGCATGAGTTACTTAACAGAATCCTCTGCCCTTCAGAGGCAGGCATTAGTTTATATAACAATCAATATCAAAGGGACGATGATCCGATCTTCTGGCATCTGGTTTGTGGTTTCTTCAGGTTGTCTTATGGATCCTATGTTGGTTGTCCTTAGAGGGTCCTTTGTTTCTCTGGTAGTGTCATTTAACATAGTCTTAACTATCTTAACTTACACAAAGAAACATTATATTTTTAATCTATGCCTGTAACTTGTGTATATTAAATGTGATCGCACAATAAGTCATACCATTGTAATACAACACAAAAAGCTACACTATAAGTCTAAACATGACAATAATATAATCTTCCTAAGCTAAACATTTGTATAATGGTCGAATGGGAACTCCTGTGAATTAAACATAATTTTAGAATCATGGAACTTATTTTATGTAACCACACACATTGCACTTGCATAGATTTACGTCTGGAAACATGGATATTTTATCGAGTATAATTATAAGGTTATGCATGAATATGCACTTGGTTCGCACGTGGTTACTTTTCCCGCTGCAAGTATTCCTATATTTAAATCACACACAGACTTTTTAATCTATAGCTTTTATTTATCTTTATTTTATAAGTAATTCTCTATTTAATTATATATATATCAAACCTTCTAGCACCTAACACCACACTGAGACCCTATCACGTCCCCGGTAACCCAGAGCAGATTCCCAACCAAGTCAGATAAATACAAATATTTGAGTTGTTAATCAACATTTGCATTTAATTGCTGTTAAGTGAATGCTGATAATCTTAAGTATCTAGATAGCCTCTGTGTGCTTCACAACAAGTGATAAAAGGAAAGTCCAAGGGTAGGGGAGGGACGGGTATGAGGAAAAAGTAAGGCCGCTCAGAGAAAACAAGAGGGAATGGTGTACTCGTACATGTGGTGAGATGCTCCTGGCAGGTTAATAAGTGTGATCTAGAAAGGTACTTCACAAAAATACGCCTAATTTGGGCGGTGCAGCCAAGAAGGGGACCCTGTAAATGTATAATAGAATTGGAGGAAAAGGGAAGTGGGAAAAAACAGGGTTTAGGGGAGAAGATGGCACACTATTGAATAAAAAGAAGAAGTATATAGGCCAATAGGAGTAAATCACAGCTAACAAAACCTCTATGAGAAGAAATAATTACAACAAATAAACATATAGGGGATCCTAATATGCGATAATATTGTGAGGTTCGTACTGTACAGTGTGATATGAGATTGATTAAGGAGACCAAAAGGAAGGGGTAGATGGCTGAATTGAGTGAAATAAATGTGAAAAATATGCAAGCACCAGATATAATGGTGGAGACAGGTCAAATACAGAAAAAGGGGGGGAGGGGGGATAAGATTGGATAATGATGGGCTGAGTAGCAAGTATGCTATAGGGACCTGATAAGATATAAAAAGTAACTTTTATTGTTTAGTTTTAAAAATAATAAATAAAGAGATAATGCAGCAAAAACAAACATATAAAAACAATGAATAGCAGTAGAAAAATATGACACAAATGGTTAAATCAAAAAGAAAAAATGTCCACACCTGATACTGTGTATCGTTATAGCAATTCATGCAATGATATTGGAACACAGCTATTAATGTGATGTAGAGATGATAATAAAGCAGAGCGGCACAGTAGAAAAAATAATAATACAACAACAAGGAAATACATCCGCACTTAAAACCAAGCACCTGAGACTGGGGGTGTGGTTAACTTCATTTTGTGGCATCTATAAATCGCTCTAATGGATCTCGTCCTTGCGTATATTTATTTACATTTAAAATACTCTCTAAAGTGTGAATCAGGTCCAATATTATAATAATAAGATTTTAATCAAAAGTTAAATAACCGTCTGCCCACAAACAGAGGTAATGCATGTGAATGGAGGGTCAGATCTTTGCTGAAACTGCTGCCACCAGACGCTCTTGGAGAAGCCCTTAAAAGGGCTATTTAGCATAAAGGGCAGTTTGTATTATTTGAAGATGTGGAAGTTCAGTGAAATACTTAACGACTTTGTCAAGGCTGAAGCCGGTTACTACACTGACAGTTCTGCACATAGATTGACATGTCAAGTAGACTGTGGGGAGCATCCTATTGAAAATATATGACAATATATGACAATGTACTGTAAATGAGTGCCCAGATTATAACAATGATTAAAAACATACAGGAGAAGAACAACACCCATTTGGCAGTTATACATTGGATCACTATAAAATGTTAGTGAGGAAACATATAATCTTATGTAATAATAAAAATGTTATAATAACGCAAGTCAACAATATTACATTGTACAATTATATTGTATTACTGTATATAGAATTCTACACTGAAAAATATGGTGTATTGTGATAGTGATAAAGCAGCAAAATTAAAATAATAACTTTAAATGAAATTACATTATTTAATTACAATATCATATACATAGTCTATATGTACATTTGAAAAGTTTAATCTCATATCAACTCTCTCCTTACTTATATGTCTTTTACCATTCTATCACCCCCCCCTTGTATGCTCCAGCCATATTTCCAGATATCTGTCTCATGTCATCCTTACACTCCACTCTCCCCTTGTATATATTCAATTCCTTTTACTTACTTAACTTGGAATTTTCTCGCGTCCTGGTCCCTTGTTTTTTCCTTTCCTCTCTCCTCACAGCACACCCCTATGAAAACTGAATGACAATGATGTCACCTTGGGTTCACGCCAGTGTCACTCAAATGGGAGGGAACTGCTGTGGAGCAGCTGTGCACTGCGACACTGAGACAGTGCCTGGCTGGATCATCACTGTTAATAATGCGCTGAGTCAGCCAGGAACTGTGTCTGAGCTTGGGGATGCATGGACTGAGCTCCAACAAGCCTGGCACAACATTGATAAGTCCTACTGTTGTCTTATCAGCACCAAATGTCCAACAGGATTAACTAGCTGGTCTTATTCGACTTCCGATCTATCACCATTTTAAATAGGAACATAGTTAAAATTTAAATGTAGGGACCCATTGTCTAAAGACCATGCTAGCTATAGAAGTGAATTATGAAGCATTTGCATGGATGTATTCTGATCTAGTCACGGCAAAATCAAATCTTTGGATCTAGTCCATCAAGCAGTTTTTTTTGGATGTTCTAATTCAGATACCAAATATTTGCAGTCACACAGTTTTTACTGCTGGAGACACATTTTTTTTTTCAAATGTAACCTTAGCAATCACTGTTCATCTAACTATTTGTATTCCACATCTTTGAACACTAGAACACTAAATTGCAGGCAGATGATGCCTCTATTTTTGCAGATAGTACTGTTTTCTATCCGCTGTAGATCAGTTGCAACATAAGTTCATTATGTTCTTTTATTTTCTTTGAGCTGTGACCATAAGAGTTATCTGGCACAAGTTGCATTGAAATGATCAAGTGCAGTATCCATGACACCTGTCATATTCAAAATTTTAGCACACAAAGCCTGTTGATGAATTATTAAATAAATCAGGATGCTAGTAATTGTAACATCCCATTTCCTCAGGACAGAGCAGACATGGCCTGTCATAGCAGGTGCTTCATCATTGGTTATGGGAACAAGCCTTCCTGGTTGTTTTGTTCACAAATTGTCAACAGGTCAAAATGTCAACAATTGAGTTTTATGTTAGTATTACATATATTACATATATTATATTTATGACTTTTTTTTATAAACATTACATTAAGTTTACATATGTTACAAACAAATAATAACATAAAACTCAACTGTGGACATTTTGACATGTCAATTTTTCATACCAGGCCCGAAACAAGTTTGTAAATTGGTAAATGTCATTTCTGCAGTCCTTGCAATCCTGAAAATTGTCTAGCATTTCCCTTTAGTGTTAGGATTTGGAGCCTATCCTCATTAGCAAACTTATCATTTAAGACTATTCTAATAAATACGTAAATATTTAAATATATGTAAATATATAAAGTTGTGTTGTGTCTGTCAGGTCTGTTGACTCAAATTTTTAAAAAGGAACATACAAACTTCTTGGTCTCTTTCAAAGGTAACAAAATAAGGCTAAAGGGGCACTAAACAATATATCTCACTGTTAAAAATGGAATAGAATGTTACAGCTGCTCCTATAGGGACGAACCCAACCAACAAAACTAATATTACAAAAAAGGTGCGCTAGTTAGCGTCTATTAAATATTTATTGATACAAACTAATAAGCAATAAATACAACATATCCAAAAAATCAATCTAATGCTTCATTTTGTCATATAAAACACAAATGTGTAATTTTAGCAATAAGACTTACAATAGCCAGATATATAATACATATATCATAAATCACAGTAAAGCGAAGTAGAGGGGATCAATGATAGATGACACAATATTTATCACCTTCTTTCAGTTTTTGTATTTGTGGTATGAATATATTTTATATTGAAGTATAACCAATGGTCCCGTGCAAAGAATAATAAATTGTAGATTTATAATGTGACTACAGCATATAACGCAGTCCTCTCCAGGCAGGTATTAGCACTCCAGGATTCCAGTGCAGAGTACACTTGAGTACAAGAACAACATTGAAATTCGTTTGGCAGGCAAGATGGAGACAAGACTGATCCTTCAAGTTAGGTAATTAGCATTCCAATGTCCGGTGCAAGGAAAATTAGTTTAATAGGGAAAGTTCTTATGCCTACAATGTAAGCCGATGCATTCTCCACACTGTCACTGCTATACTTTCTCTTTGAGGAAATCAGTGTAACAGAGAAAGAGAGTTTTTAATTATTTGACTTACAAACACTAGACTTTTAATTGAAAGTTGTTATTTACCATAGTAACTTTGGAGTATTGCATGAGAAAATGGATTCTAACAATTAAGTGACAGCTGGTGTCGGGTGAAAAGAAAGGGGGTCTGGATATGGCAGATATCTATTGTATTGCCATCATAGCTATACAGCTTTATCCACACTAAGGACAGGATCCAGACTCCTGTAAGCTTTCTGTAAGTGTCCGGCATACTCACCCATTCCATTTTGGAAATGCAGGACCCGGACCATGGGAAAGATAAGTAACCTCTCCAGGGTAAGGGTCAGGCTGCAGGGAAGGGAGAGTTAGGGTCAGGCTGCAAGAGATGGAGGGTTAGGGTCAGGCTGCGGGAGATGGTGGGTTAGGGTCAGGCTGCAGGGAAGGGAAGGTTAGGGTCAGGCTGCAGGGAAGGGAGGATTAGGGTAATGCAAGGGGAGGGTTAGGGATAGAATTAGGGGAAGGGTTGGGGTATTTTACAGCCCTACCTTTTGAGCACCGCGTTCGGTGCTCCGTGGATCGATTGCTATGTCTCATCGAGGCATATGTAATCGAAATCAAAGCCAATTCGAAACTGGCTTTATCGAAATAGAGCCTTTCTTTCCGGGTACACACACCCTATTTTTATCCTTTACCAGCGTGTGAATTCTAATTTAGAAACGTGATATTTCCCACGCTGGCAAAGGGTATAAATATACCCCAATGACAGTACAACTGTCATTAGTGTCGGGACATGTTTAGCGATGTGCCATTAATGTCGGGACATGTTTAGCGATGTGCCAACAGGGTTTGTTTGTTTTTTGCCAAGGCCCCCACCCCCAGATTAAAAGCTTAGAAGACTGGACCCCCAGCAGAGCAGGTAAATATTTTTTACATTTTTTTTAACTGTAAAGTTGGGCATGTTTTGGCCATTTTTGTGATGCGACTACATTTTTTATTTTGGGGACATTTATATGGTGCTGCGGGCCCTGGATAGCAGGGCATGCTGGCGCTTGTGGTTCTCCAAGCACCAGCATGTCCTGGCCAGAATTATTTATTTATTTTAATCATTTTTTTTTTTTTAAATTACAATTGCCAGCAGTCGGAGCAATCACCTAAAAAAGGTGTAACTGCATCTCTGAATCTGCCCCCATATCCTCACACTAATTTAATTCTTCTGCAATGACCACACCAGTGTGTGTGAAATTTTTTTTTGAGCATTTGTAAAAAGAATTATGCAGATATGGAGTGTGTGTGTGTGTGTGTGTGTGTATAAAAAGAGTTGTATATTTAGAGTATACCATGTCTCATTAATGACAGAAGACTCAGAGGTAAATTTACTAAAGTTGATTTCAATGAAATCAATGTTTTTGGCGATTTTTTGTAAACTAGCTGAATTTACTAAAATCATTAAAAAAAAAGAGCAACACTCCGTGCTCCTTAGTAAGAGAAAAAAATCGAAATATTCCCATGTGTTACTATAAGCGTTAGCATGTCAAGTAATAATGGCATGCTGGGCCCTGAATAATCGGTCCAATGAAAATTTTATGTTTACACATTAATAGTGTGTCCCCCATCTACTGTAAATATTACCTACATAGATGCCCATTAAATGTAAATTAAATATTATTTCCCCAATAGATAAAGTTAAAATAGTATTGCCCCGATATATAAAGTTAAAATGGTATTGCCCTGATTGATAATGTTAAAATAGTATTTGCCCGATAGATGATAATAAACTATTATTGCCCCGATAGATGACAATAAACTATTATTGTCCTGAAAGATGATGATAAACTAGTATTGGTGCGACAGATGTAAGTAAGGTATATTACCATTCATATAGTGTCCATTAATGAATCTTAAAAAAAAAAAAAAGGTTTAAAACAAATATTAATCACATTTCAGATGTCAAGAAATCTGAAGGTTGATTGAAGAATCTTGCTTCTTGTCCTGGAGCAATGGTGAAGCCAGACCTGCTCCTTTGGGGTTCCTTAGAGGCTACAGTCACTAGAGTCCCCCTTACATAACCTCTGCATTTTAAAATGTAAGAAAAAATGTTTTTTACATGGGATACGGGCTGCGTCTTTTTGGGGATACCGTGATTTAAGCGCTGAAAAGTCGGCAAATATTCACGTCAATTTTAAATCGCTGTAAAAAAAAAGCAGCTTTAGTAAATTCAGTGCTTAAATCGCTGAAATCGCCAAAAATTCATGGCGATAAGCGGCGATTTCAAATCGACCATAATAAATTTACCCCTTAAACTTTGGGCCCCATGTCGTTTGTGCCCCTGGCCTCCCAATGTCCTTTTAAATTTATTCTGCTGAGCACTTTCTCAGTATATTTTTGTACTGATTTTAAGCTTGTTGTATCACACAGTATTGCTTTAATCAATTATATTGAATTGAATTGCAATAAACTGTCTGCTGCAGCAATATTTTGCTGTCTTCAATATTATTTTATAATAAAACATTTTATTTTACACCATTTTAAAAATATTGGAAGTTTAAAAAAGGCTAATATAAAAAAGAAGATTTATTGAATATTTTAAAACCAAAAGAGTACAAGCATGAATTTACTGGTGTCTAATATTTCTCACAAAAGCCTGCCTGATAAAAGATAAAGGTGACTAAATAACAATGGTTCGAATTCACAGATAAGAATGAAATAATTACGCGTTGATTCGCAAAAATATGCAACAAAGTAGCAAGGCAACTCCCATTGTTCCGGATTTCACCAGACTTCTGTGTCCATAGGGCTACCTTAACTCTCCATGCATATGTGCTTAAGTTGCTAAAGTATGTGTACTTAGCAAACCAAGCCCTTAATGCCCAATTTAAAAGCCTCCCCCAGCCACTCCTCTTAACTTCCTTCTTATGGAGGACTGGCACGCCGCTTCTTACTTATTTCACTAAGAACGGAGTTGATGTCCATAGATTACTGTGTGTAACAGCTGGATTCCATGCGTAACTTTGTGTTCCGGACATGTGCAGTTTATCCTTTCCTAAAAATACGTATTGGAGATTCAGCTTCTTCTTAAGTGTGAATCAGATCCAAATGGCAATATCCAGGGGCACTGGATAAAAGGGGTGTTCTAGTCTTAACTGGGTGGTGGATAAGAAGGTTATATTAGTGCACACAGGGATCTAAATTAGAAGGGTGAAAGGGAGTTAATTTAGTAATGGGGGTTAATTAAGTTTGCACTGTGAACTGTGTGTCAGACAATTTAGTGTAACCTGGGGAGAGCAGGATCAATATAGTGTGTTCTGTGGAAGGAATATTTTAGGATCATATGAACTGGGAGGCGGGTTGTTATTTTAGTATGAACTTGATGATGGCTTTTTAATTTATTATGAACTGGATTGGATGGTTAATTTGACATCAATAAGGTAAGTAGAGATAACTTTTACATTATAGGTGCTTGTGGGGATTAATCTGAGGTGTCTTAATCTTAAGTGTGATCTGAGGGAGAGGTGCTTAAATAATGCTGCACAAATATGGTGTAACGTGCACTCCATCGCACAAAAGAACAGCTCTTGTTGTTGTTACGAGAAGGGTTACCGGGGCACGGAGTCTGTGTCATCGGGTGGTGTTCCTCAGAGCCCCTGATGGTGGGGATGGAATTGGCTGCGTCCCAACGACAGGTCGCGGCCCCCGGAACCAAACTTGTAGGAGAGGAGAAACAGACTAGAGGTGAGCAAGACAGAACACCAGGAGGTGTAGAGGGGAATTGCAGTACTGAGGTAGGCAGGAGTGAATTACCCTCTGCAGGCTGCCCTGAAGAGAGAACAGAATCTCAGACAGTGATAGTGTAGATGGACTACACAAACAGACACACTGGAGATGGCGGTAATAATCACAGTGATGGTGTAGCGAACTTCACCAACAGGCACACTGGAAAGATAACAAATTCACTACTGTGATAGTGCAGTTGGACTACACGAAACAGACATACTGGAAAAGATTATAAATATACAACAGTGATAGTGTAGTTGGACTACACAGACAGACACACTGGAGAAGCTGGTTGATCTACACAGTGGTGGTGCAGGTGGAAAAGCACAAGGTTATCAGCAGACAGACAGGGGGAGAACCAACTAACAGGGAAACACTCACTCACAACCAGGCAAGAGGACAAGAGGCAGGCTGGGCAACGGAGAAGACACAGAAGGGGGTCAGGAAGGAAATGCACAAAAGCTCAATAGCAGAGTAACAACAGCAGGCAGGAGGGCGAGCTGACGGACGGAGACACTGAAGCTGGAAGCTAGAAGCTATGACCGGCAGAGAGGCATTCAGGTGAGAGGAATTTAAAGGGAGAGCCACATCCCCATTGGCTGCTGATTGCACATGGCTAAAGCACAGCTAGGGAATCCCAGCTGCAAGATTAATTAGGCAGGTTCCCTAGCAAGGAGGAATGCTGCAGGGGAAACCAGGACCAGAGTATCCTGCTAAAGCAAAGACACAATTACACGCTGCTGCCATATGCAGCGTGTAACAGTTGTAAGCAGCATACACGCAAGCAAATATTTCACTAAAGAGAGGGGGAAAAAAATATTACTGAAGAAGCTTATCAGATGATTGTACCAATTAAGTATATCACATTGTACATGCAGCATGTTCAATATCGAACATGCTGCATGTATACATATCACTGTTTCCAATGATCGCTCGGATCGGGTACTTATACATAATTAAATCGCAATCAATATATAGAATTAAATAGAATCAATCTGAAAGAAGTGTTTAAATTTAAAGTGTGACAATAAGTCCTTGTTATTAATTAATTTCTAAGGGACAGAGAAACATTATATACTAAAACTACATAATCCCAAAAATCATAAACAAATATTAATAAAAAGGAAATATTTTTTAGCAACATTGGGGTAGATCCAGAACTACGTGTGCAATACATTTCCACGCGCAACGTATTTTCGCACACGTATGTTCTATACACTCCCCTAGGCACACCCCTTGAATATACGTATTTCACCGAGTTCCGCTTCCCAAACCCTACCTTAATTTTTTTTTGCGTAACAGCGTATGTCTGCTAACGGACGTATAGACTACGTGAACTTATACCGCTTAGCACGCCCATACTGTACACTTTACATACAAACCTCCACCTACTTCACGTAAATCGAACGTATTGTTGATCCACGTAAAATTGGCACGCCCACACGTAAGTATTTAGATGACAAATACATGAATGGCCCATACGTTCACAATTACGCTACACTAATGAGCGTATTTTCTATGGTGCGCAGTGCTTAAAAATAGGCGATTTTACGTCTCTGCCACTTGTAAATTCGCTCCGATGCGTTGTTCTGGATCAGGCCCATTGCTCCTTATTAAAACTAGGTAACAACTCTTCTGACTACAAGTGCACAATCATAAAAGATAATAAGATCTGTTAAAATGAGTACATTTATTCACCGTTATGAGTGAGAGTCTTTTGCTATTGACATATATAAAATTTTTAGTAATGTACAGTTGTTTTCTTGTGATGTCCTGAGACAGTGAGGTGCTGTTATGTTATAGTGAAGTATGGTTTATATGTTTGTATATATTTGATACTAAAGTATTATTGCTATATTACCTGCTAATAAAAAAAAAGTAATTCTGGTTAATTTGTTATAGTGGTTATAGTGGTTTATGTAATTTATCGGTAAATATTGAGTAGATGATAATCTCTGAATTGAACCCTATGTGCTAAAATAATTCAAATCCATCAAATATCAAGTGGAGGCATAGTGTTTCATAGTTCTAAAAGATCCACTATTACTTAGTAACAAGGTCTACCTCAATTATTATATATATAT
>WWET01002486.1:34240-46079 GCA_011038615.1 Limnodynastes dumerilii
GGATGGCTATAGACATACACAGGGGGGATGGGGGGTGAAAGGATGGCTATAGACATACACAGGGGGGATGGGGGGTGAAAGGATGGCTATTTATGTATTCCTTTGTCTTTTTGCTCTTTCAATAAAATCAATATATTTCTATCTTTTATTTAGATTCCAGCATATTACACAATGTGTCCGGACAGCCTAATATAGCTGCTGTTCTCCATTTTTAATCTGCTTTTATGCGAATGTGTTGTGTGTAGAACCAGACATTCAAGGCCAAGACATGCCGATAAGGTAGCTTGGTGGGAACAGAGGGTATGTGTTACTAACATTATGCACTGCTAGCTTATACTGCGCATATGTGGAATATAGAACGTAGTACCAATTCACATACCAATGATTATAACCTAAGAAGGTAGGGAATTCTGTCTTTGTTGTTGTTGGGGTATAAAGGACTTGGCACAATGTCAGCTCCCCAGCTTAGTATGGGACTGACCTGACTGAGTGCAGAAGTGCCCACTGATCTATTCCAGCTCAATAACAATCGAATTAGGGGCCACTGGAAACCTGTTGTTTTTTATCAATAAATAATTACCAGCTGAAGCTAAATATTATTCATGAACCTTGCTTAATCAACTATTAAGTATTATAGTTGCTTAAAAATTGTTTTTTGTTGTGTCCTTTAACTCTTGGGGCCAGATTTACTAAGCTGCGGAGATGTTGCCAATAGCAACCAATCAGATTCTAGCTCTCACTTTCCTATTAAATTCTAGAAGATGTCAGCTAGAATCTGATTGGTTGTTATGTGTAACATCTCCACTTTTCCTTTCCTGCAGCTTAGTAAATCTGGCCCTTGGTATTTAAAGAATAATTCAGTTTCACTGGGAACACCCAGAGCTGTTTGATATTCATGAACTGCAGAGACTTATGAGCCTAACAGTTTTTTGCTGCTGTAATCACAGAACTTTGATGAACTTTATTAATATATTTAGTTGAATCAAAAATTCACCTACTTGAAACAAACAAATCAGGTGTTTTTGTTTATATACTTGTGGATTAAATTTTGATGCACTTTATTTTCATATATAATGTATTGTTTTTATGTGTGATTTAGACTGATGCACTTTATTGATTCACATATTTTGTTGTTTACACTTCCATGATTTGTATTTATTGTTAACCTTTTATTTATTTATTTATTTATATATTTCATAATACTTAGGTATAAGGTGTACTTTACAATCATTTTTAGTCACATAATTACCTCGCATGGTAATAGTAATTTTTATCGCTTACACACCATTTTTGTTTTCTATACTGAATAATATAATGAAATTAAATAGTCTAAATGACTTTATGGCAACTTTCATGACATTCTTTTTTCTTATCAGTAGAAGTTCCCATTTGTTACTTATGGATTTATTTTAGTACTAACCATGAACACTAATATTTAATAATGAACTAGACACCAACCACTTTAATTGTAGTAACTGCTACATACATTATATCATGTGATGTTCTGATACAATGGTATAGGGTTGATGCTCTTATACAAGTGTTTAGACATGCTTATGTAATACATTTATATATAACCTTCCTATTTGATCTCTTTCATTTACATGCTATGTACTCCCTCCTAGTTGTATATTATGACTGTCTAAATCTCGTAATATTAAATAAATACTCTAAGAATAATCATTTTCGAAAAACCATCTCTGAAAAATAGCTTGATTTGAAAATAGTTTTGTAAAAAAAAAAATTTCTTTAAAAATCTGTTTCTGAAAACATTTAAAACATTTTTTTTAACCTGTCCCTTTAACAATCAAGAGAAAGATTGTTTTACTTCACTCTCTTGGTGAACATTTAAAAGCACTAATAAAACTTAATATGAAACAAACACATTTTTAATTTGTATTTGAATAAGACTGATGATGGAATACTATCAATGTATGTTAAAAAGTAGAATTTTAATACATTTAAAATATACTTTTTAACAAATATCATTAAAGTGCCTTCTGGAATGAATGCCTCACAGGTGAACTGAATTAAAAGCCCTCACATATGGAGACTTTGAACTACGCAATTATAATACCTTCTGAGGAAATCACTAATGGATATGATGAAACACGTCAACTTTTCAAATTAAACGTCCTTTATCGGATCCATAAGTGGTATGGTAACGTATGAAAAGGCATTATACCGAAAGCCTTATCACTATTTGAGCCTAACAGCATGATTTCTGGTATCCTACACTAACACCTGCACTTACTACAGCACTACCACACAAGAGACCTGTATATCATCTGGGAGCCCACTACTGATTTGGAAAGAGCCACTAATTGTATCCAGTGTTTGACCCATTGCTAAGGACTTAGGTGAAAGTTCTTTTTACTATCTCATGAGTGCAGAGTGATTTATATCTACAGAGATCTTTTATATTACAATAAAAGAGGAACAACCATGCAATTTTAATTTTAATCTATTGATCATTTGATCAGCTTAAATTAGTGATATGAATATTTTATGACCATATATGTTTGGAACTTTTAATTCCCTGGTGTTTTTGGATTGCATATTTTAGCAGATATCAGTGATACTACCAACGTTTTACTGTATTAAGAGGCATGAATTGAACTTGAGTAGGGGTTGCTTTTTTATGTGCAATTTTTAAGTGTTATATTTTATGTGTGTATTAATAAATGTGATTATTTTTCATTATTATTCTTACGTTTTTTTTATTTTCTTGTGAAGCGCTTTCCTTTTTCTATTATCATATGGGTCAGACCCGAGCACATTCATTTTTTCCTTACAGTTTGCATTGCAGAATAGAATAATTCATTAATTAAAATCTAACTTGGGCTAGATGGTAAAATGTTCTATAATGTTGGTTACATAACTAATAACCAACTCTATATCTTGCATTTGGGACTGCCACTAGCCCACTACCTTCAATACAGAAAAGGTCACCAGCTGTTTAGTACAATTAATAGAAGATATTATCATTATAAGTAGAAACTGGCTCTAACCACGTCTGTATGAAAAAAATATCAGCATTATATCTATTGTGCCTAATCATATCTTTGTAGACAGCATCTACAGCCGCAACAGGAACAAAGGCTTCCAGATCAGATAAAAAAGGACACATTGACGAGAGAACCGCTCACTGACATTTTCTTTCCTATATTTTAGGAACAGCCTTTAGCCAAAGAATGCATTTATCTTTTTTGGCTGAATTGAAATTAAAAGAAATAAAGAGAAATTTCTATTAAGGATACTGAGAACAAACATCAAAGAACCATATTTTGTAGAGAGAATGATAAGGATAAATTGTTCTGAAATATAGCCAAACATAACATAAATTAAGTAATAGATAACAAAATCAAATAGCACAAGCCACCCCATAAATACTGACAGCGTCCCCACTCAGAGCAGCCAACACTGAATATCATATACAGCGGACTTAAAGAGGAAAGCGACCCATTCTTGTCCCCAGGACCTTTCAATAACTGTCAATATAGAAAGGTTTCATAACTGGATAAAGGCAGTAAGTAACCAGTATGATCGCAGGTGTCATTCTTATTTCACCTAATAACAACCATAATAAACCTAGAAAGTTATCAATAACTTTGTTTTGTAACACAGAGGACTTAATGTGGTTTTGTGCTGCACATGTAGCAGGTTTTGGAGAGTTTTTTTTATACTAATGTTAATCTCTGTGCTTCTGTGAAAAACAGATTCACATAAGTGCATGAGATAATTACATATTTCGACACAATGATGACATATCACACGTCACAACTAGAGGGATGGTACAGGGAAGTTTGACATGGGCTTCTGCAAATTATTATTAACTTTTATAAATAAAAAAATTATTTTTAAGAAATACAAAAATAATTAAAAACATACCAATAGCCATGTCAGAAATTACCGTAAAGTGTACAAAAATAAATACGTCACAGGTAAGAAAATGATTCAAAAACATTTTAAAATGAGGTGTCCTATGAAACTGAGACAATGAAGCACAGGGAATACATGATTTTGCTATTTATGTGTTCTTTCATTAAAAAGCACCCCGCTATAGGTGCATGGACTTGTACCTTCCCTCTCCTGATGCATTACTGATACTGGTCACTCTCTGGGTTGAACCTGCAGTTCGGCAATTAAGAGTGGTTCATAAGTTTTACCTGAGAAATACATTAAGTGAGCAATGACTGAAACCTTACCCACACCACCCCAAACATCTTCACCGAAATAAAGACACAGACAACTGACATGGGTTTTAAAAGGGGCATAGATTTATTGAAAGGAATTGGAATTTGGAATAGGATTGTTCAGATTATAATTTTTGGGTAGAGACAGGTGGCACTGATAGCAGGTGGGGGTGTCAAGTTCAGGAATCATAACATAGACAATCTCTGTTGCCCAAGGAGCCCACACGACCACTCGAACCCAAACACCGTTCCCCCAGGTCATCATAACCTTCAACGTGCACACCTCGGCTGGACGAGGCATCTCAGGCCCCGCCACGTAGCAAGCGACCTGATTTTAACTAGGAAGGTGTGCCCATACCCCTCATATCATTCCCCACATGTTCCCCCTACGCCAAACAAATTGTTGACACCCCCACCTCTACCGCTAAACCCATGCCCTCTCTGAAAAGGTAAAAACCAGTTAATAAATGCAACCTAATAAATATTGGGGAGGGAGGGAAACCCCGCCTCTCTGGTTCTGCCCTCTAACAACGCTATTTCCATAATTTAACATTCACAGATAACAATAAACCATGCTGTTAGATTTCCATCCAGACATCTCATAGTAACGATTCTGTTAACATGTCCAAATTGTTACCTTCCTCTAAAGTCTTTGAGGTCTGTCCCTGCAGCCAAAATGTTTTCGTGCTATTTAACATCATCATAGAAATTCATTGCTTTATTACCTGTTGCATTAAAAACACATAAAACATACGTTTTCAGCATACATTTATCGTGTCCCAAATGATTTACAACTCTGCAATTATCTTTAAACTATTTGAACTCTAAAAACTGCAGCAATGTACTGGCTGATTTTTTGTGCACATGTCTATTAAGCTCAACCAATATATAGCACCAACCATATAAAAAGGCTTGTTACAGATAATAATGTAAAAAATCATACTACAGGCCACCACCTTTTTAAATTTACACATCATAATAAAACCATGAATAAGCAGAACACTTAAATAAATCCACTAAAGGAAGAGGTGTAATAGAACACGAGGGCATGAATATAAACTGGAGGGTGGTAGATTCAGAGGAAATGTGCAGAAAAATGACTTCACTGAAAGGGGGATAGATAAGTGGAATATCCTCCCATCAAGGGTCGTTGAGGCTAACACAGTAGAACAGTTTAAACATGCTTGGGATAAATATAAGGATATCCTAAATCTTAAAATAAATTGAGGGTAAATAGGGTCTAGGGTAAGTATACTGGATGGGCCATGTGGCTCTTATCTGCCGCCACTTTCTATATTTCTTTGTTAAAGCTAGAAGAAATTAGAGTATGAATGCTAGAACTAAAGAACTTAAACGTTTAATTAAAGTTTTGATATTTTCTTTAATAAAAAAATACTTCACTGCTGGATCTAATAAAGCTTAAAACAAAGAAACCATTTCCCTAACCAGAGTTATGAACAATTCCCTTTCAGGAAATTCTTGTTCTTATAATTTAATTCAGTCCCATGTTAAATTATTTCATATATGACAGACACCCTGGAGATATAATCTTGTATAAACAAACCTCACTGCTAAACTATGATTTAAAATTTGAGTCAGAAATATAGTGTTATTCTTTTGATCCACAAAAAGCCATTGTTAAATTCTGGAGTACAACAAAAGCACTTCTACAGAGTTCATTCATTAATCCGATGTAATAAATATGTAATTATATTATTATCTTGTACTATATATGTTAAATATAAACAACAACCTAATTAATAGCCTATATTTGTATTTGCATTTTCTATTATTGAGTATGCTTGCACAGGGGTGTGGGTCCCCGCTTAGAATGGCCCTATTTCGATAGGGCCATTTTCTCCCAGCCAGTTTTGAACTGGATGGGATTTCAATTGCATATCCCTCAATGCGGCATAGCAATCGATCCACGAAGCACCGAGCTGTCGATGCTCCGAAAGGTAAGCAACAAAAGTCCTCCACTCCATTCCCTAATTCTAACCCTAACCCTCCCCTCTCATTACCCTAAACCTAACCCTCCTTTCCTGGTAGCCTGACCCTAACCCTCCCTCTCTCACAGCCTAACCCTAACCTTCCCTCCCTTGCAGCCAGACCCTAACCCTTCTTTGCACCCTGGAGAGGTTACTCACCTTTCCCTGTGATCCGGCGGTAGCGTCGCGGCGGCGGGATATCGGCAGCAGAGGTATTTGTGGGAGAGTCGGCAACCCTGCTTTATGTAAACAAAGGGTCTCATGTTGTTGCCTCCATTTCTGATATCAGTGCAACTTATGTGACTGATTGTTCTTTAGTGGTGATTTTACTCTATTGCAGATATATTGAAGTTACAATCTTTTACTTATATAGTTGGTTAAAAAATATTATTGTCATACTATTTTGACCATATTGTCACTATATTGACCATATAAACACCACTTTTGTTTTGTGTGAATATAACAGACATGGTTCACTGTGTTCCCTTGCATCTCTGGATGAGTAATTGAATTGTCTTTATCCTAGACCTAGTACACTGCCATTTTCTTTAGGATCCTCTTTGTCCCCCCCCCTTTCCTACTTGTATATACACACATAAAAGGGGCAGAAATGCAGAAATGGAGTCTGGGCACACAAACATAGAGCCAAAATGGTGGCTGGACATACAAACAAGGGGCAAAAGTGGAGACTGGACACACATACAATAGGAAGAAGCAGTGCCATTTTTAGACCTAGCAGAGTCCAGGGTGGAAAAAATTCTGCCCCCCCCCCCCCCCAAAAAAAAAAAGACATCCAGGGTGGAAAAAATTCTCCCCCCCCCCCCCCAAAAAAAAAATAGGCATCCAACCTTTAACTCATGACATCATTCAGCTTAACTGTCCTGGATATACTGTAGGACTAAACCTATTCCAGTGAATAACACTGCTTCAGACTGATATTTTATTGGGGATAGATCTTTGATCTAATGTTTAATGGAGGTCAGATCTAATTGTTTAGTTACCCATAAACTTAATCCGGCCCTATGCAACCATATTAAAGTTGAGATGTGATGTTTTCTAGTTCAATAACATTTTCCCTACCTTCCTTTTCCAAGCGTAAGTACGGACATACGTAATGGATTGACGTACGTAACGGCCTAACCCGGCCCATACTGTACAATTTAAATGCCTCCCTCCGCCTACAAAGTGTATTTCTGGGTGTCGTATAGATGACCCGCTCGTTCGTATTTACGCTGAAGTTACGTACGATCAGAGTTACATTGCTTAACATCTGCCGCGTACATGCACAGTACATGCAAATTGGCGATTTTACGACAGCGGCTAGCGGAAATATGCTAGCACACATAGCTCAGGATCTGGCCCCTTGACATGATTTGATGAAATATCTCCTGATCTAATTCCCATTCGCATTGGGTCCATTTTCCTTCTGCTGTGAAAACCGGCTATGGAATTTTCTATCCATGCTATATAAGACGCTGATAGACTGAGTATTGTTTGTTCTGCCCAGTCGAGAATAATTCTTGTTTCCATCATCAAAGACCTGCTCCTTGTACCTTCCTGGTGGTTCAGATAAGCTACTACTGACTTGTCTGATTGAATGAGGAGGTGTTTGCTTTGAAGAAGAGCTTGAAAATGTAGGCATGCTTGTACTACCGCTCTCATTTCCAGGATATTTGATGGTAGTCGGATCTTGCCAAGTACCCTGTGGCCAGTGCCCTTCGCAAACTGCTCCCCAGCCCATGGTACTGGCATCATTATACAGAACAGGAAGGTTCTGCCTGAGAAATTTTCCCATGGTCTGTGGAAACAGTTTTGAAAGTTGCGCATATGGAGGCGTGCCCAAGTGAGATATTCTATTGTGGTGGACATGTGCCCTGGTACCCTCATACATTCTTCTGCTGTGACCCATGGCAAAGTTCTTAACTGTTTGACCTGACATCTTTCCTGCTTGCTTATTTATCTGGACACCCAAATATCCTAGTGTTTAAGGTGGACACAGCTGGCTATTTTGAAAATTTATGACCCATTCATGAGCCTTTGACAGTGTCATGACTTGATATGTGTGTTGTAAAGCTCTTTGTCTGGAGTGAGCTGCAATGAGGATGTCGTCCAGATAGGGCCACACAAGAATCCCTTCCTGTCTTAAAAGTGCCATAAGTGGAGCTAGTACCTTGGTAAAAGTCCTTGATGAGGTCGACATTTCAAAGGGCAGGGCCGTGAATTGGTAATGCTGGACGAAAATGAAGAATCTCAGGAATTTCTGGTGACCGGAAAATATAGGTAAATGCAGGTAAGCATCTTTTAAATCGATAGAGGTCATATACATGACTACCTGTAAGGAGGCTACAACAGATCTCAATGATTCCATTCCACCTAAATTTTTCTTTTACAATAAATGTCCTTGAATAACATCCTTGAAATCTTGATTTAAAGGAACTCTGATTATGACCCCTTGTAACAATAGCTCTCTGATACTTTGCTTGAGTGCTAAAACCTCTTCCTTCTCCAAAGAAGTAAGGGAGTGATGAAAAAATTAAAGAGATTCCTTGTACATAACCATACTGAATATTATTCGGTACCCTGTCCATTAGAAATTAACTTTTTGATATTTACAAAATGCCGAAGCAGAGTTTTACACTTTGCTCCTGGCATAAAAACAACATCAGCTCAGGCTGTTGTTATGGTTAAGTATTCCAGTGATATCTCCAAATATCCCTCTTTTCCTCCCCTTAATAGCTGTTATTACGGGGAGGAAAAGGGGGCTATATATAGGGAGACCGCTGTAATACATACATAAAGTAAAAAAACATGTTACCAATTTCTTTATTTTTTTTATAAAAGTCATTTTTTATACATATATAGAATACAGTAATAATAATAAAAAAAAAAAAAAGACCGGTCTTACCTGTCCGTGCGATGCGGCTGACTGAACATTTCCATGTCCCGGCATGAACACACTGTGTATGGGCAATATTTTTCATACCGGGACTTGAAATTTTCCCCAAAAGGAGTCACTGCGAATGCGCAGAACTCCATTCATACCAAGGAGGAGTATTTGTAAATACTGTGAACAAAGTTGCCAGGCTCACAGTGAAGATAAGCCAGCCCGAGGCAGCTTTGCTCACAGGGACACTGAGCTGAATGTTGTGCCTTAAGATTACAATACTGCTGGATTAGTGTCCTCATAACCAGCATATTAGCACCACCTTGTGGAGGATGTGTTATGGATACTACTTTTATTATTTACTTACTGTACGGAAAAATGTTCATTCATATTGGTCCGGATTCACAACTCCGTAAGAGTTCAACATATGTCCTTAATTTCCTGATACTTGCTATGACATATGCATAGTAACTATTTTACATATATGCAATCTACGTAACAAAACAATACGTAGATTACATAAAATAGTTTCTACGCATGCGTCGTAGCAAGTATCGGGAAATTTGAACACTTACGGAGTTTTGAATCTGGCCCATTATCGTTAATATATTTAAATGATAATTCTCATGTACTTTAAATAAAAAAAAAATCTAAAACTATATATCCTTCACAAAAAGAATTCTGTAGGAAGTCCCGGCTGACATGGACATTCTGTATCAGTGTCAGGGCTGGACTGGGGGGAAGCGTGGCCCGGAAGGGGGCGGGATGGGGGCAGGGTGTGAATAGAGAGTGGAAAAAACAGTGAAATGATTTCCTTAAGGCAAGGTCTTCCAGTGCTTTTTGTTCTGTTGGAGGCATTGCCCTGCAGCACACTTAGGAACATCTCTGCGCCGCAGCACACTTAGCAACATCTCAGTGCCACGGCACACTAGCTGAGAAGCCCTGACTTATCCGACAACATCAGTGACAGCAGCCTGAATACAAGGGAGCAGATTCACAGATGTGCGTTTACTACATGTGCGTTTTTATGCACGCACGCAGCAAGGCAACACCCATGACTCTCCCCTAGCATGGGCGGTTTTTCAGTGACTTACGCCTCCATAGGGCACCCTTAACTCTACGTGTGTACTTACGTGCGTATTTTACTAACTGCGCCCTCAAAAGCCCATTTAAATGCCTCCCTCCACCCACTTTCACGTAACTTTGAACGTACAGAAAACAACCACGCCCCTCTGTGCGTATGTCCCTAAGTGCGATTCACAAGTCCACACCTAAAGTACTCACGTGCATAAATACTATGCCATTTGCCTGGAAAAAGTTACTACGCATGCGCAGTTAAAATATGCACGCAACCCCACGCAAAAATGTATGTGTGAACACGGCCCAAGATGAATAGTTACTTCTATGGAACTGTTCATGGATACTGATAGAGCCTTGGTGCTTCCTTAATGGGAATATACTTACAAAGTGCAGATGTGTGTGGAGGTAGGTCTCATGAAGTCGTTGCTTTGGCTCCTCCGTCGGCGGTGATGGAAGTGCCGGCAGATCAGCTTCCTCACTTCCTTATATCACAGCGGTGTTCAGGCTCATAGCAATGTATAAAGGATAGAAGGGAGACAGGATTTTATGAACTGCTGCCTTTTATTTATTAGGTAATTACACTCACAGGATAAACAAGAAAAATGTAACAGACGTTCTTATTCATACCCCAATAGATGTAAAAACTCCGTGAGCAGTGTTTCTTCTCTCACAACCAGGACTGGATGATCCAGGCTCACCACAATGTATCAAGAACATGGAGAAAAGGATTTGATAAACTTGCATTATTCTGAATATGTCATCACACTGACAGGATGAAACAAGAAGCCACAAATAAAATGTAACATAGACATTTGTACCGCAAAAGCTGTAAAGACTTGGGTAGGGAGCAGCTTTCCTTGTCTCATGGCAGGGACAGATCGGCCAATTCAGGCTCAAAATAATGCATCAAGGAAAGAGGAGAGAGAAGATTTGATGACCTGCTGCCTTATTCTTATTATGACGTTTATGACGTTACACTCACCGGATAAACAAGTGAAATGTAACAGACGTTGTTAGCTGTACCCCGATAGATGTAAACACTCCGATGGGGAGCAGTGTTTCTTCTCTCACAACAAGGACAGCCCTGGATGAATCAGGCTCACCACAATATATCAAGATAATAGGGGAGAAAAGGATTCAATGAACTGCTCTGTTATTCTGAATATATCATCACACTTAAAGGATAAAACAAGAGGACACAAGTAAAATGTAACATAGGGCCTGATCCAGCGCTACGAAAATTCGCACGACGGGCGAATGCGAACGTACGCTCGGGCGTAATTCTTACTTGTACCTCGAAAACTCGGGTCGGGAGCAGATTTTCTTTCCTCATGATCAGAACAGCTTTGACTGATGAAGGGGACAACCTCCTGCCACCCTTTTAATAATAAGTGACTTCTCTTCAAGGAAATGGTGTCTTCTTAGCTGTGTCTGTCTCTGAGTGGACTCTCACTGTAAGGTTCTAGTTGGTTTCCATAGTAACACCTGTGATATCACCAACATTGTAAAGGAGAGAGAGAGAGAGAGAGAGAGAGAGAGGGGAGAGAGGAGAGAGAAGAGAGAGAGAGACTGATCCATTGGTTCTTTCAGTACCAATTTATCTCTAGATATCCCTTGATCCTGCACCTTTCCGCCATTCTTTATCTATATTTGGCTTCATGAGTGCGGCTTCACCATCTATTGATGGTTTG
>WWET01002486.1:52590-68082 GCA_011038615.1 Limnodynastes dumerilii
AGTACCTGGACACGCCCATATGACATGTGACCTGTCCACATCCAGTCTCAGGCTAAATAAAGAAGGCAGGAAAACCACAGGTCATTCTTTTTTCTTGGTGCTGACTGAAGACAACCACGTTGCTTTGTTGCTGAAAGAAAACTAGGGACCCTGCCGGAAAGATCAATAAGAGGCAGGGCTGTAATTTCCACATAGTGAAAACAAGGGGTCCTGTCTAGGGGCGTTTTAAGAAGCGAGGGTGCCCTTGTGCAGGATTTATACATGGGCCCTCCCATCCCCTAAGGCTTCCCCCCCCCTTGCGGCACCTGACTGACACCACTGAGCCACCAACATCCGAACAACATCCCTCCCCCACCCACAGTAAATGGAAAAAAACAGATAGATTTTCTGTAGTCTTAGCTCAGATGCAGCTACAATCTACACAGACAGCTGTGAAATAGAAGAACAGAATTATGTGTTTTGTTTTGTTTTTTTAGCACTTTTACCTTATATAATTTTCAGGTTGTGATGACAACTTTACATGAGTTGGGTCCTTGAGCTCTGAATAAGTAAGTAGTTTTGTCTCTGTTGTTGCAGAACATACAGGAAAGGGTGGAGTAGTATTGTTTCTCAACCAATAGCAATGTGACATTGTTGGGTTTGCCACACCCTTTGGGTAGTGATTGGCTGTGCTGAGTTGCAGAGATATAATTTATGTCTGCCTAAAAGTAGCTTGTGACTTAACAATTATGTCGCTGTGCAAGTGGCACCACATTTCTTGACTGTTAACATTTTGACCTGTCAAAAATTTGACCTGTTGACATTTTGACATGTTAATAATTTGTACCTGTTGACATAAAGGTGATAACATTGTGAACATCGACATTTTAACTTACCTTTTTTTTTACCTTGTGGGCATAAGTTAACATACGGATAAATTGTATTCTTTTAAAAAAGCAGGATATGTTGGTGGGGCTTATTGTGTTTGGTACTTTCTTTGTGCCAATAGGGTGCGGCCAATTTATCTTGTCACAATGTGTGTGCTCTTATTAAATAGGAAAAGAGATCGGGTCAAACATAAGATAATTGGGTAATTATACACATAATAAACAACACTCTGTACTGCATATAACAGTGGCTCAAAGGAATACTAGTGAGGTGAAATTCTATAATAAATTGTAGTTTTACTTTATTGAATTTTTAGAGAAATTTAAGAAAAAACCTATAAATACGAATACATTTTCCATTTCTGTACATTTCTGATTGCAGTAATTAGTTGTGCTCTTTATTAGCTTATGTAAAATAATAACATACTTGTAGTGACTGAATTTTAAATATGAGCAGGTAGAGTAAAAATTGTGGGCCTGACCCAGACTTAAGGTCGTTTTACGTACTTATGTGTATTTAAGTTACACACCACTAAGTATAATGCACTCCACCTGGATCTTCCCTCTCACTTACGTAACTTAGCTGACTTATGTGTTCAGAACCCTACCTTAACTTTTCCTTGCGTATCTGTGTGTGTATGTAATGCCTTGATGTACATAAGTGCCTAACCCAGCCCATACTGTACAATATAAATGCCTCCCTCCGCCGATAATGCATATATTTAGCTTGCACGCCCTATTGTATGGAGTTACGTACACGTTACATACGACCAGAGTGACGATGAGTAACATCTGTCACGTGCATTTGCAGTGCGTTCCCACAGCCAGATTTCTGCATGCCGCATGCGGAAATTTCCTGTCGTTATTAAGTCTGGATCGGGCACTGTGACAGTAGTAATAACATCCGGTGACCTTTAAATAATTATCCACTTTAAAAAAACAAAAACATTGATATGACAAATAATGCTTCATTATAAATGCTGTCAATAATTGTATGAATATACACTATTTAATGACAGGTTAACGCTATAGGGGCTGATCCAGAGTTGCCCTTAAAACATTTTTTTTAGGAACAGGTTTAGTTCTGTGCAATACCATGTTGAACTGCAAGGAGAGGCACATTTATACTGTGAAAGCTGAATAAGAATTGAAAGGTGAAGTTTCCTAGTTTAAATCTAATTTATAGATTAAACATAAAGCAATGCAGTATGTGAGTTCTATGTGCAAACGTAAAGTATTTTCCCTGCGTGCAGAAGAATTACTTTCCAAAATTGTTTAGCCGAGCTGTACAATTGCACCTATTTTGCCTTTATGCTCCAACTTTGGATTAGCCTCCTATATATTATCCATTACAACCTCACTCAACAAATAAGCAGAGGAAAATTACATATGAATAATTTAACATAGTAATTTACTTATTAAAATAATGGAAGTCATTCACCATCAATATCATCTTAACGTTAAAGTAAATGAAATCCCGTTTCTGCGCTTTCAAATAATTGTGAATACATGCACATCTGTGTACATAACTATACATCAAAACACATTTAATTGTGTTGTTTCCCTTTATTCATACAAATTAACAGTGCCAACCCTCAGAAGCGGCAACACTGTGAACAGCCTTTAGTGTACCGAACATTTAAAGGATGAGCAGATGGTTTAACAATGTTGGGATCAATTGCAGATTCAGATTCCTCCTTGTTTGCAATCATATTTTTTATTAAACAGGACATTGCTTCATCAATGTTCACATTCTCCTGCAGGAGGAAGAGAATATATATAAATTAAGCACAGTCTAATCTTAGTCATACACTAAATAGTTATCTGAACATCAAATATCAAACATTTTGATAATTGACTAATCAGTTAAATCAATCATGCTTGATATTCCCAATAAGGCCACATTCAGGTGCTTTGCAGCCATAGCACGTATATCAAGCTTAAGTGTTAAATTAGTCGCTACAATAGAATCTCTTGCATCTGCGCGTCAGAGTAACGGAAAGCCACAACTTTGAATCAGAGGTCATTCACTTGTGCGTTGCGCTTCTGTGTTGCGCACACACAAACTCTGAATCAGGGCGTTATACTCTTTGCCCTCAATTGAATGAATTAAAAATATCGGGCCGTATGCAGACTCCCAGACGTATAACATATACGGTTTCTGGACTTTGGTAACAGTCCAGAAACAAAACTAAGCAACCCATATGACTTCTATGGGACACAGGGAGGCTAGAACATAGTAAGGCTGTACAGATCTATAGCTTTCACTCAGCCAGCCCAGCTTTAATCATGTCTGTAAGAGCCAGAGCAAAGTTGTCTTTTGTAATATAGCGGAAGGCTGCAGATGAGTGGCCCATAGACTGCATGCTGCCGGTCTCAGTGATGAGCCTGGCATCATTACAGACAGCAAGGTGTTATAGAACAACAATATCTTTTATTCTCTTCCAATTATCAAAAACCGTCTCTAGCTATTTTGGTACCCCAGAGGAAGAGAAAACTAGGTCCCCCATTATATAATGGTGTGAGTTGGAAATGCTTATACCTTTAAAAGAGTTGTTTTGTCCTACCTATAATTAAAGTATGTCAACATTACACACTTCCCACACAACATATTATACCCCTACTGTCACACCACTCTTCCTACATTACATATTACACTCCCACTGTCCCCCCACGCTCCTCACACAACATATTATACCCCCATTATCACACCATTCTCCTCACATTATATATTATGACTCCCAGTCACACCACTCTCCCCACATTAAATAATACACTCCCACAGTCACACCATGCTCCCCACACTACATATTATACCCCCACTATCACACCATCCTCTCCACATTATATATTATACCCCCAGTCACACCACTCTCCCCACATTAAATAATACACTCCCACACTCACACCATGCTCCCCACACTACATATTATACCCCCACTATCACACCATCCTCTCCACATTATATATTATACCCTCACAGTCACACCACTCTCCCCACATTAAATATAATACCCCCAGTCACATACCTCTCTACACATTACATATTATATACCACAGTCACATCACTCTCCCCGTATTACATATTATTCCATCACAGTCACACCACTCTCCGCACATTAAATATTATATCCCACAGTTACATACCTCTCTACACATTACATATTATATACCACAGTCACATCACTCTCCCCGTATTACATATTATTCCATCACAGTCACACCATGCTCCCCACACTACATATTATACCTCCACTATCACACCAATCTCCCAACATTATTATACCCCCAGTCACACCTCTCTCCCTACATTATATTTTATACCCCTAGTCACATCATTCTCTACATATTACATATTATACCACTAGTCACATCAGTCTCTCCACATTATATATTATACCCTCACAGTCACATCACTCTCCCCACATTAAATATAATACCCCCAATCACATACCTCTCTACACATTACATATTATATACCACAGTCACATCACTCTCCCCATATTACATATTATACCATCACAGTCACACCACTCTCCCCACATTAAATATTATATCCCACAGTCACATCAATCTTTCCAAATTAAATATTATACCCCCACAGTCACACCACTCTTCAATTTTGGTGTATGTTATTTGAGAGCATTAACTTTATTCATATCAACTTTATTCTGTTGGTGTGAGGTAAGTGACTGGGACATGCAGATTCCTGTCAGCTCCCTTACATCTGATGAGGGAAGACTGTGAATGTGGGGACAGATTAATGTGTTGTAGTTTGGATGATTCCTTGTTGATAAGTTCATTTTTGCAATTAAATTCATTGATTTATAGACAAAGGTTAAAGACCGAGAAAAAGACATGCTTTTCCTACAAGACAAAGCAGTTTTACATGTGCAGAGATATTGCTCTTCAGGTCATGAGATGAGAGATGGAGATGTTACAAAATGAGGATTCTGAAAAGAAATACCTTTCTTTACATTTCAATATGTGGGTTGCAGCTTCTAAGTTAGACCTCAAAACTGCTATATTTTTCATGTTTCCTTGGAGTCACAAGGACATGACCACCATAGGGTTTCAGAGGAATTTGCCGAGAATTTATGTGGCGATAAAGATTGAACAGTGATGGTGACCTATTCCTAAACATTCTAGAAGACATTGGCCCACAGAGTCGGAAAGCGCATTGGCCCCCAACGAAAACACAAACACAACAGCATTGGATGAACAGGAAAGGTCCATAGACCTGGAGGGCAGATAACAGGAAAGGTCTGACCTCTGCTTGTTCCAGTCACTTACCTCATACCAACTGGCACTTTAAAAAAAAAAATCATTACTGGCCCCAACTGGTTCTATGCAGGAGTCACAAGGACATGACCATTTTGTTTTGTAAGCATGAACTGCATATAAACAAGAAAACCTGTGTGTACTGAAAAAACAATGTTCCAGACCAATAGGGTTTCAGAGGAATTTGACAAGAATTTATGTGGCGATAAAGATTGAACAGTGATGGCGACCTATTCCTAAACATTCTAGAAGACATTGGCCCACAGAGTCGGAAAGCGCATTGGCCCCCAACGAAAACACAAACACAACAGCATTGGATGAACAGGAAAGGTCCATAGACCTGGAGGGCAGATAACAGGAAAGGTCTGACCTCTGCTTGTTCCAGTCACTTACCTCATACCAACTGGCACTTTAAAAAAAAAAATCATTACTGGCCCCAACTGGTTCTATGCAGGCAGCCTCAACCTCAGGAAAGGTCCAGTATTTCTACTCTGCACAAAGCTGCATGTCAGTAAAAGCAGGTCATATCTTTAGCTATTACATTTAAGGGCCTTACCTTAGCAGAAGTCATATGACAGTCTGTGAAACCTAACTGGCGGCCCATGTCCTCTACACTCTGGCTGGTCGTTCCATACGGAAACAGATCCCACTTGTTTCCAATCAGGATAGTTGGTATGGGATTTCCATTATTTAGTGAGACTTTGGAGTCCAGATCCTCCTTCCAATGTTGAATAGACTGTAGTGTTGCAGCTCGTCCCAAGTCGCATACAACAAAAGCACCGGCTGCCTCTCGGTAATATAGACGAGTCATGTGCCCAAACCTCTCCTGACCTGTGTAAATAATAGAGAGAATGGGAAGACAAGACATATACAGTTTTTTATTAATACACAAGTGAGTTGATCACCAGTGTTTTTAAGAAAATTATATATTGGCTAATGCTCAATTTAAATTTATTTTATAAAATTTAACAGTTGTTTATATTACATATAAATTAATTTGAACATGAGAGAGGTTGTTTAATTATTAACATTAATCTCTCTTAGAAAGGAGTTTACAATCTATATTCCATTCCACATAGACAAACACATACACAATGGTTAATCTCATTAGTAACCATCAGTAATTATTGTCCCGTACCAGTTTATCTTAAGATTGTGTAAGGAAATTTGAAGAAATGAACACACTTGTGTTGAGAACATGTGAATTCCAAACACATAGGGCCTTGATCCTAGCCTTATATCGGGGTCCATCAGCGAGAGTATTTAGCAATGGATTCCTGTCTCCTCCATTTAATATCTCCAATGGAATCTGTCAAGGGTGTCCCTTTTCCCCCCTCATATTTGTCCTCGCTATAGAACCCCTTTCCCACCACATCCGATTATCCTCCAACTTCCCTGGTATTACTATTCTAAACATTAAACATAAATTATGCTAATCGACACATAGCCATAGACCTCATTGGTAGTACTTACATAACCTCCTTAACAAGTTCAGTGCAATATATTACTATAAATTAAATACAACCAGGTGGTGGAGGTGGAGGTGCTGCCTATTATCCCTATTGTTATATCTAAGTATATATATCCCAGGTTCTGTAGAGGATGTCTTCTCAGAAAATGTAACCCCACTGTGTGCCCATCTCTCTGCATTAACTTCTGCATGTCTAAATGATGATATCTACTTGTTGAGTTGCCTGGCTAAAAAATTATGTCACTACTCAAGTTAATGTAATTCTTTTACTCCATTCCTTACTTCCTATTGGGGAAGGAAATGACCAGGTTCACTAAACATGTGTACCTATGTTTGGAAGCAGAGACCGCATAAAATGGCCTTACAAAGTATAACTCTCTCTAAACACTCAGGGGGCTTGGGTCATACTGACCTAGAAGCCTATCAGGAAGCCTGTATTACAGCACACCTCTGAGATTGGTACCTGCCTGCAAACTAGAAACCTTGGGTGGACCTGGAGATAAGCTTGGTTGGAGAAATACCCCTAGTTGACATGTTTTGGATGCCCTGGCCCTCCTGCCACCAGTTAGAACTCCCCTTTTTGGTTGGTGCAGGACCTTTTGAAAGATTGGGATAACTCATTGGGTTCTCCCCACTAAGAACCTCTCCATGCTTACCTTATCCAAATTCATTCCTGACCTTAAAATGGGTCTATTAAGGCATCAGGGACTTAGGACCAAATCCATACCCCCGCACGCTTTCCATACGTGTGGGGATCTGTCCGTCCGACAGAGAGGGGAGTGCACGCCCCCTGTCACTCACCTCTCTCCTGTGGGCTTTATGGCAGCTTACACTGCCATAAGCCTGCCTTTAAGTCCATTGTGCGGATCAGCGGTCCGTACGACCACTAATCCTCACCAGTGTGGGAGCCCCCTCCCATACTATACAATTACCATGTTTCCCCCACCCACTTTAGCGGGCAGAGAGCAAGATCATCCCATTTGCATAACTGTCGTAACCCTAGTGTAACATTTGGAGGGCGCATGCAAATCAGGCCGTTTAAGCACCTTGCGTGTGTAAGTGACTTGACGTTATTAGGTCTGGATCCAGCCCTTAATGCCTCAGGGCCATATGCTCTCCTTTCCTGAATTTGCTAGCAAATTTAACATCCTTCCTTCTGAAATCTTTCATTATTTACAAATCAAGCATTGGGCTACTAGCATAGTCAAAACCCGGGAAGCATTATTGTTCCCTCTGGAACCTATTCTGTGTCGGCTGACGGGGGAAGGTAGTAAAGGTGATATTTCATTCTCGTAACTACTTGATATTCCCCTCCCCACTTCAACCAAATCCGCTTCTCAACTCCGATGGGAGAAAGCTTTGGACGTCACCCTCTCTACAAAGTAGTGGGCATGTCAAAATGCATAAGCCATGTAGAAATGTCTGGCTTTACAAGTTCTGAAATACAACATTGTCACAAAACCAGCAGTGGCCCTTCTCCATTTATTTCTCCTCTCTATTCTCAGAGAGAAATATTATGTCCTTGGCCACATACTAATTGCAACCAGGAAATGGAAGGACTTGGAGCCTCCATCTCTCCCAAATACTATTGCTAAAACTATCTTTAGTTGTACTATGGAAACCCTGAATGCGACATATGAAGTTTCAGCAAACTCTCCCCTCTTCCAATGGCTGGCTTGATCTGACTATATTGCAGATGAAGCCAACCAACAAACCCCTACAGTCGCATTGGGGCTATCTACGATTTCAGGCACTCTTGTTAGTGACTTAATGAAGGCCATGTTTATAAATGCCGTGTTATAAAGGTTCAGTGATCCATAGTTCTACACCACTCTTATGCTCTTATGTTATCTCAAAAAAATGTATTTTGATGATCAATGTGATGTGACAATACCTCTTGTTACCCCCTTCTTTTTTTTCTGTACCCACCATTTCATGTTATAATTTTCAATAAAAAATGTATTGATTAACAAAAAGAAACCCCAAAGGACTACCTAACAGGATGCATTCTCCAGCCAAAATTACATTTTCAAAACACAGACAACCAATAGCTGATTAGAAACTTTTATTAATGAATGGGTAAGTATGCTGAAGTTATTTTTTGGCATACCTACAGGTGAGTATTACAGGGGAGTCTATGGGGAGCTTTGGTGTTAGACTGAGGGAGAAGAGAGTCTTAGGGTTATGCTGTGGGGAGGGGAGTCTTAGGGGTTAGGTTGCAGTAAGGATTAGGATAAGGGTTGGGGTTACATAAATACTCGCTGCTGCATCTTCGTCCTGGGGCTTCTACTTGACGAGGTAGAAGCAATCGATTTAAGAACCAGTTAGGAACTGCCTTGTATAAAATTACCCTTTCGAAAAGGGGCTGTTCTAACCACAGAACCCCTACCTTACCCCATCACCATGATGCCATGATCCTGGCCACAACACTGCCTAGTAAGGAGGAAACTTACAAACCTGTTCTGTGTAATGTTCACTTTAATTTACAATTGCCACCTAAATTCACCACATAAATTAAATGACCCTCATAATCATAGCACTGCGAATTTCATAAAATAGGAAAGTACAAATATAGGATAGAATGGTGTGCAATGAAGAAGAAATTCATCGCTCTGTGAAACAGCTTGTTCCATGTGACATTTAGCAACAAATATACACATATCTTGCTTACATAACCCTATTCATTAAGGAATAAAAACTTTAATAATACAGTGGTAAATAATCAGAATATTCCACAGCTAGACTAATCTTCTTTCTGGAATCAGTGACTCATGTTTTTAGTGGTAATTTTGAATTCTTTCATCAAATAAAATAAAATTTGTATATAGGTACAAAATCAATTTCTCACTAGTGGATGGTACAGCACCTCTGTTGGTCCAGGCATATTTAATGGTGGTAAGTTGATATGCCATGCCCACAAGACCAGTTTAGTGGGTAGCCCACGACTGGTTTTAAGTGTCCTAGGTATACTTTCTAAGAAAGAGACAAGTGTCTGTGGTGTTGCCAAGCATTTCAGTGATTATAATAATTTAAACTTACTATCTCTATCATCTCAGCTTCTAGCAGTCCATGGTGCCCTACAGATGTGTCACCACCGTTGGTCTAGCAAAATTGGTAAACTGGCAAAGTATTGAAACACATAGTGCTAGTGTTGTACCTGTAATGTTATCCATTCACTTGTAGCTGTAATAGTATTGTGGGTAATTTCTCAATAAAGGTTAATCAAAGTAGTATAATATTTATATATCTGAGTGCACACTGACTGTTTCTTCAATTATCAAATGATTTATACTTATTATACTCCAGATTTCAGGTCCTGGTTAGCCTCACCGTTGTACACTATACATTCAATTTACCTTCAGATCTATGATTTTCTTTCCCATAACGACCTGCGTTAGTACACATTTGAATCTGCATGCCCATAATCTGGACCTAAAGCAGTAATCATTTGATGAACTGCTGACCTTGGGACATTGTAGTTAGTGGAAATTAGCATGTTACAAAAATCCAGTCAAGCAATGAAATGCGGGTTCACATGGTTCCACAACATTATCGGTCAGTAAGTAAGATATCACACTAGTAAGAATTCATTTTAAACTGTCGTTTATCATGTGCATCAAATAATCAGCAGAAAAACCTCCTGTGTGTATCCAGCTATACTCTACAAATGATTGGTCAGGAGGTTGCCAGTACTGAACTACTGAATGCTTTTGAGAACTAATGGAAATTATAATTATAGCCATAATGTAAAAATAAAGTTATAGATTAGGTAATAACTAAAATTATACCTTTGTAAATCCCTGTTCAGTTTCAGGGGGGGTCAAATTTATTTTATTCTTTGCTTTTGCTCATTGCACACACACTGAACACCTTTACTTTTATACTGTTCTATTGACCTGAGTTAGGAATCTCTCAATACAGTTAGATACAGATAAAATTTGCCCATCCTGCAATTAAGCAATTTTATATTTTGGCAAGTGTAAAATTTTATAAACACTGTCTCTGGTCTATAAACACTTATTCCACTCACCTGCAATGTCCCACAGCTGAAGTCGCACTCGAGTGTCCTTATCCCAGTTCAAGATCTTAAGAGCAAAATCCACCCCAATAGTAGCTCTGTAGCAGTGAGAGTAGATGTTGTGAACATATCGCTGAATAATAGATGTCTTCCCAACACCGAGGTCACCTACAACTAGTACTTTAAATAGAAACTCTCTCTTTGGGGAACTCATTGCACTACACACTAAGCAGCATATATGACTGACTGACCTCTTTGCTCATTCTGCAGATAACTCATTACTTTGTGTACTCAGCACTGTCTGTGTAAGAATTCCACATACACATGAGAACAAAATGCCTGGTTACAATCAACTATTTAATGATTACTGGCCAAACACTACAGATGGAATAAACATAGGAAAAGGCAAATACAGAAACTTAATGTTGGAATGTAGGAATAGAATGGGTTCAGTTCACCGCTGCGAGTACCCATTTTCGATTATTATGGCTAATTGTCGGCTGTGTGTATTTTAGAATACAGCCCAATTCTGAAATTCCTCCTGTGACGCTGCCAGGCCCGATGCTTTCCGAAGACCTGACAGGCTAGTGCAGGGAAGAGGATGACGTTTAGTAGGGTATTTTTAGGATAGGCTGCGGGGAGGGGATGAATGGAAGAAAGTGACACTTAGGGTTAGGCTGCAGGGAGGGGACGGTTCAAATGGGAGACTTAGGGTTTAGGCTGCTGCGAATACAGTCTTAGGGTTAGGCTGTGGGTAAGGGAGTCTTAGGGTTAGGCTGCGGAGAAGGAAGTAATAGGGTCAGATGAAAAAGTATATAAATATCCACAGTCAGTGCATGTGCGGTCCAGATTTACCCCCTAAGGCAGGGGTGGCCAAGCTCGGGCCTCGTGAGCTACCAACGGTTCATGTTTTCCAGGTCTCCTAAGATAGTCAGAGGTGAGATAATCACTGCTAGCTGTAGATTTCTTTGAATGTTACAGTCAGTAATGAACACACCTGTGCTCCAACAAGGAGACCTTAAAGACATGGACCGTTGATAGCTCACGAGGCCCAAGCTTGGCCACCCATGCTCTAAGGTGCTCTCCTCACGTTCTCCAGTCAGCTGCCACGCTTTGTGAACTGGAAGAAACAACGTGTCTGGTCCTGCACCAGGAGCTGGCCGCTGCCCTGGCAGCAGTTAACAACCTATCGTAGACTGGCAAAAGTAAGTGAAGTTCATAAATTCTATAGACAATTTTGATTAAAAGAATATTTTAAGGACCATATTTTACAATAAATCCACATTTGATCCAATAAAACGTTATTAAATCTTATACCAAATGTTAGAGAACAGTACCAGTATATCCACATTCCCTCACCTGTCTAATAAAGAACAAAAGGCTCTATGAAACCTGAGTAAATATTAAAGTATTGTTATCTGCCCCATGAACAAGGGGGTGCTATAGTTTTCCAGGACTTACTTGGCATCAGAGTGTATCAGGATTTGGGTAATGATTCAGTAATACAGTAAAAACAAGAATTGGACCATTTTATGTCACAGTTTCTAAGTTAATTATTTCTGAACAACAAATATATCATTACAGCCTATCCCCGGAAGCCAATTTTATACACATTCCCAAAATTCACAAGCACCTGGAAGATGAATTCAGCTAGAGAATCTTTCTACCAAAAGGTCTCCATTATGTTAGACTATTACTTACAGCTGTTATAATTGGTATGACAACAGAATGCGGTAGCTCAGGAGCTGGATGAGGTTTATTGCAGGATGACACGGATAGAACAGAAATGCAACAAAGGAGTATGCATTTATTGGATAAGTGTAGGCTGTTAGCAGTTTGGCTGCTTTAGTGTCTAAATTTAAAGTGGATTAATTTATTTCATCAATAAATTTTTATTAAGGTAAAGGGTATGGGGTACAGAAAAAAGAAAAGGGGGGGAGGGGGTACAAGCATGGGGGAACATTAGCGTATAGCCAAATAAAACCAGCATATAAGAAAGTAAACATTACCAAGTACAATATGTCTGGCAACAGTGGTATTAAAAATGTCTAACGAGGCCTTAAAGGTCTAGGATATAAAGGAACTTCCTAGTCTAATTCTCCCCGTCTATTGACACCTCCAACAGATATTTTATCCATTTAGTTTACCTCTCCCGTAGGCGAGTTTAAAAGGTCTGGACCAATCGTCATATCACCTGTGTTGCCCATATAGTCTGACCATGGTAGCCACTTAAAGAGCGGGGATGAGGCTACTGCCTTGTATGGAACACCTAGTGTCTCCATTGTGAAGTTGAAGTTTACTTTGGCCACAATTTTAGCTAGTGGGGGAGGGTAAGGTTGCTTCCAGTGCTGAGCGTTGGCCGCTTTGTTGGCTATGAGGATATGACCCAGAACGTATCGCTTATTACCCGAGACAGAGGACGGAGAGATATGCAGGAGGGTCAATGAGGGATCCGGTGTGATCTGGCAATTCAGGATCTGTGCAGCTAAGGTTAATATGTCATGCCAGAGGGGGCAAATAAGGGGACAGGACCAAAAGACATGTATTAGATCTCCCTCTAGGCCACATTTTCTCCAACATATCTTCGACTGGGAGGGCCACATTCTATGCAACTTAGTTGGGGTGAGGTATAGCCTATGCAGCATTTTCACAAACATTTCAATATAGTTTATGCATTTCGAGACATGGAAGGTAGAAGCAAAGATACGATTCCATTCCCCTATTGTCAGGGTTTGTCCCAGGTCCCTTTCCCATTGAGTCTGGGCAGGAGTCTTAACCGAGCTATCTGGGGTGATGAGTAGTCTATACCAGGAGGAGATGGCTCCTCTGTTATCTACTGCAGAGAGCCAACTTCTGAAGGTTCCTGGGGAAGGCAGCAACGAACCCTGAATTTTGCTAACGGTGCCGTACCAGTGTTTAATTTGTAGGTATTGGTAGGCCACGTTAGGGGGTAGCCCAAATTTACTAGACACTTCTGACAAAGGTAAAAGGCGGCCCGCAGGCATTAGGTCCGCAAGCTCTCTAACCCCATGTGACAGCCAAGCTGTTAGGTTAAGGTGAGGAATAAACTGCTGTAACGCTCTGATAGATAAGTTCCTAGTAGGTCGGCTAATATCTGTATTATGGCCCAACGCTTTCTCCCAAGTCTTTAAAGAGTCCATCATGGAACGCAAGGGGAATGTCGGGGGGGGGGGTGGGAATGTGGGGGAAGCCATAACAGATCTCCCAATGGCACCTGCGGGCTCATATCTCTCTCCAGCTGAACCCAAGGTTTCGTTGAGGTGTCATTGGACCAGTCTCTTACTTGTTATAGTACGCAGGCATCTTGGTAGGTCTCAAGGTCAGGTAAACCAAGGCCTCTCAATCATTTGGGGAGGGACATCCTGGCGCACGCAATTATAGTTTTTTCCGTTTCCAGAAGTAGATGTGAGTTTTACAAATTTAGTTATTTCTGTTTTCGGAAAGATATATAGGACTGAGCGGAAGACATACATTAATTTAGGGAGCAGGGACATCTTAAATGCAGCTAAACTCCCCAGCCAAGAGATCTCGCGATTGAGCCATGAAGAGGTTAGAGAGGAAATTTGGGTGTAGAGCAGGCCTAGATTTGCTGGAAACACCTGGTCCAGCGAACTGGGAATGTGGATTCCCAAATAAACCAAAGATTTGGTTTTCCAGCAATAGAGGAATTACTGACGTAGTTTTTATAGAGAGGGTTCAGACACATTTATGGGAAGTGCTTCTGATTTGTTTGTGTTTAGTTTGTAATAAGAAACCGTGCTAAAGGCGTTGAGCAGGTGATGGAGCGTTTTCAGCAAGATCTCTGGACTGGTGACAAAAAGCAGCACGTCATCCACGAAAAGGCACAGTTTGTGGGTCGTGTTGTTAATGGAGAGACCAGGGAAAGATGAGGAGGCCCGAAGGGCGGCTGCCAGAGGCTCAATTGAGAGCACGAAAATAATCGGGGATGGGGCATCCCTGTCGGGTGCCATTGGAGATCGGGAATGTAGGGGATAGGAATCCGTTGTTAAACACTCTGGCCGTTGGCCCTTTGTATAGAGCAAGAATAGACCTAAGTATAGGACCCTGAAGCCCTGCCTTGCGTAAGACAGCCTCCATATACCCCCAATGGAGTCTGTAGAACACCTTTTCGGGGTCCAACGATAACAAGACTATTTCTGTAGAGGTGATGTTGGTCCAATCCACAATGTCAAGAACTCTGCGAGTATTGTCAGCTCCCTGGCGCCCTGTAATAAAACCCACCTGATCCGGGTGAATGATGTCAGGCATCAGGGGACTCAAGCAATTGGCAATAAGGTGGGCGTATATTTTAATATCGGTATTGAGACGGGCAATAGGTCTGTAGTTTTTTCATTCAGTCTGAGATTTTCCCGTTTTTGGGGATAGTTATGATCTGGGCCTCGAGCATCTCTCCTTTTTTTTTCCTCCTGGATCTATCGGCAGCCTTTGATACTGTTGATCACCCTCTCCTTCTCCACACCCTTCGCTCCCTCTGCCTCTCTGGCACTGTCCACTCCTGGTTCTCCTCCTATCTCTCGGACCACTCCTTTTCTGTAGCAACCCCTAGCTTTTCCTCCCCTACTACTTTTCCCGTTGGCGTCCCCCAGGGCTCAGTTCTTGGTCCCCTTCTGTTCTCACTCTACACCTCCTCTCTGGGTGACCTCATCAGCTCATTTGGCTTTCACTAACACCTCTATGCCGACGACACTCAAATCTATCTCTCTTCCCCTGACCTCTCCCCCGAACTTCTGTCAAAAGTGTCAGATTGCCTCTCAGCCATCTCCTCATGGATGTCCGAGCATTTTCTGAAGCTTAACATGGACAAAACGGAAATC
>WWET01002486.1:71018-97092 GCA_011038615.1 Limnodynastes dumerilii
GCTGTGAGGCTGGGGACATATCGTAGGTGCTGAGAGGCGGCAGAAAAGGTGTTGTGAGGTTGGAAAAGCAAAGGAGAAGCTGTGAGTAAGGAGAAGCATTGGAGGTGTTGCAAAGGTGTGAAGAAGGTGATAGTGAATAAAGGAAATATAAACAGAGGACTCATCTGTTTTATTAAAACAGTTTAGAAGTGTTTGGTAAAAGTTGAAAAAGACTTTAGAAGCTACTAAAAACTAAACTGAGACATATTGAGAAAATATTTTGTATATTTAATAGTTATTTCTACTACTGCACAGTTCATTAAAGTTTTACAAAATTAATTAAAGGGTATTTCAGTTTTAAAAATAACAAACGTAGTTGTTGAATAGATTATTAAATGTAAATGATAATATGAAATGATAGAAAATAATCTTATTGGTTCTCTCATAGCTGATTTTAAAGTGTAAAAGACATTCTCGTGACAACTGCTACTTTTATTCATATCTGACTTATTGTAACAACTTACAAGCATTGCAGGAGTTACATTGGGAAATATTGATGCTAATGATTATAACTGATTCTATTGCATGATTTAAAAAGTATTATAAGAAATATTTTGGTAAAAATTTGTTACATCGAAACGTGATTGCCATTTATACTCTGTCTAACAAATGTAAAGGAGTTTTCTGCTTATCTATCAACAAAATTCAAAAAGTAAAATAATTTTTACTAAACGCTGGTGTGCAATTATTCAAAGTCTCCTAACGTTGCTTACAGCTCCTGCCATCCACATATTTGTAATAAAACCTGTAGCCCTTACCACCCGGGCATCACAATAATAAATAATAATAATATGCAGGTAACACAGAAATATTAAACAGATAACAGGTGGTAAACCCAAGAATACTGAGAATGCAAAGAGTCCAAATGAGTCCACAGGAGCAATATGCAGGTATAGTAAATCCACTGCAGCATAGCAGTATAAAGCAGGGATCCAAGATAACAGAGACAAGAAGAATCAGGTAACAGGACCACGGATGAGAGGAGCAAACAACCACACAGCACAGAAAGAAAGAAATAACAATCCACAGCTAGCTCTGGAATAAAGGGATAGATAAACCCAGAGCGCAGGTGTGGGAAGACGAGCACATAACAAGATTAGTCTCAGTGAGGGGGTTTAACAGCAGGCTCTAGGGGCAGGTGATAGAAATATCCACAATAGGAATAACTGGTCCAGTTAGGACAATCATATTTGAAGGAAACGACTGCACCGTTGAACAAACATCAAAATATGGATGAATTACCCAATGACTGTACTCTAAATGTGGATGTTAACAGCTTCAACACGTCCATACCCCATAGAGAAGTCTTATCGGCGGTTCGTTCCATAATATCCAGTAGTGACAAGTTCAAAGGGAAGTCAATGGACTTCTGCATGACATTACTCAACCGGACACTAAAATGCCATTACATCTACTTTAAAAGGAACTTTTTGCCCCAAGGACTGTACACAGGACACGGGGGCACCCACTAAGGTTAGAGAAAAAGAAGTTTCACAACCAGCAAAGGAAAGGTTTCTTCACAGTAAGGGCAGTCAGGATGTGGAATTCACTGCCAGAAAAGGTTGTGATACATGGGACACGGGGGCACCCACTAAGGTTAGAGAAAAAGAAGTTTCACAACCAGCAAAGGAAAGGTTTCTTCACAGTAAGGGCAGTCAGGATGTGGAATTCACTGCCAGAAAAGGTTGTGATGGCAGTTTTTATTTATTTACTTATTTATTTTTTATGATTGCAACAGTTTGGGGGTTGCTTCATATGGATTAACTTCAAATATAAAGATAGGGATCGCAGGAGATCCAAAATAGGTTGAACTTGATCGACTGTTGTCTATTTTCAACCTCATCAACTATGTAACTATTTGCAACTATAGGGATGTGCAGCGAGTTCAAATATTGCACCAGCATTTGGCAACTTACATATGACAGTGAAAATAAATGTCAAACTGCTAGTCAATGACTAATTACAAATGCATTATCTTAACTCATAACTTGACCTGGGTTCTAGGTATATTGTAAAGTATATTCTACGTAATTCTCAGGTGATTCAGGCTGTTTACATAAACACAATTATCACAGATAAAGAAAACATTTCAAAGATGAATGTTTTTGATTTACAGAAAAGAGGCTCTTTTGACCTAAGAATTATGAAGAATGCAATATATCTAGAACCCAGGTCAAGTAATGGGGTTAGGATAATCCTACACTTTAGGGTTTAGTGTATAAATTACATAAGAGATAGTGGTTACAATATACATCAAACTTTGTCATGCGATAGGCTTATCAGACACTACCTTTCCATGTTGTATTGTTTATCTACCGAGACACAATATATTAATTCTCTTATGTATATGGGCACCAACTTAGTCATCAACCCATTTAGAATATTTGAAAACAGACATTAACAGAACATAATGAAGACAACATAAAAAGAGAAGTCTAACTGCCTCATAATAGTAATAAACCACTGACCAATTCAATCCCCTTAGGAACCTATATAGGTACAGCCCATTAGCTAGTCAACACCCCCTGATTATGTCCTTAGAGGCGAAACACATTGTGACTGCACATTATCACACACTGAGTGATCAATAACAAGTTTATCATAACTAATAAAATTCTGTGAGTAGCGGTGCCTGTTTCAATCTATTTATGGCCAGCCTACAAGCTGTTTCGCAGAAATAAGAGGAGGAATATCAGGACCAGATATAGGGGTTGGTAGAACTGAGCACCCATTCTCAGCACCTAGTCCATCCATGGTAGCCATCGTCAATTGCCGCCTTATTGGGGATATGATACAGGATAACTACAGTATGAAAACACCAATGGGGTTCATGTCTAGAGGCACCCTGCCTCTAGGGAGAGAATGCTCTCTGGTTGTGCTGCCTGTTTATAACCTGCAGTTACAGTAATTAGGAAGAATGCTCAGCCTGGATCCTGGCTGCCAGTTAAGCAGATTGGATGCAGGGTGGGTGTCATGATATGAGTCAATATTTTGTATATAATGTAGTACTAGAATTAAGGTGACCTTTTATTGGCATGAGATCTGTTCTATATGGCTCTGGTCTGGAGTTATTTAGGGAGAAAGCTATTTAATCCTATCTATACATTGTAAATGACAATCAGGATGTACAGTCATAAAAGCCAGATCTCAGAGTGTAAACTCAGAGATCTGGCAGCCCTGGGTAATACATGGGTCAAATGTGACCCATTCAAAGGTGGGGCCTGATAGGCCTATTGATTTAAAAAAAATGTGTAACTTCAGATACAGAAATTGTTCACTTTTTAACTAAAGGAAGTACTCCAAATATATTCTGCCAATACCAGACCATGTTTTCTGATTAATTATACAATTTAGATTTCTACAAAGGAGAACTGAAGACCTCCAGGAACCATTGCGTACTGTCTGACCCATTTGGTGGTAACAGCTTATTGGTAATAATTAAGATTTAGGTTGAATAAGATGCATTAGTCAGTGTTGAACAGACCAGGGGCCAGATTTACTAAGCTGGGAAAAGTGGAGATGTTGCCTATAGCAGCCAATCAAATTCTAGCTTTCACTTTCTTTTTACATACTAGAGAGTGTCAGCTAGAATCTGATTGGTTGCTATGGGCAACTTCTCCACTTTTCCAAACCTGCAGCTTAGTAAATCTGGCCCCAGGCATGTTTTCTGATTAATTATACAATTTAGATTTCTACAAAGGAGAACTAAAGACCTCCAGGAACCATTGCGTACTGTCTGACTCATTTGGTGGTAACAGCTTATTGGTAATAATTAACATTTGGGTTGAACAAGGGGGCCAGATTTACTAAGCTGTGGGTTTGGAAAAGTGGAGATGTTGCCTATAGCAGCCAATCAAATTCTAGCTTCCACTTTTTTTTTTTTACATACTAGAGAGTGTCAGCTAGAATCTGATTGGTTGCTATGGGCAACTTCTACACTTTTCCAAACCTGCAGCTTAGTAAATCTGGCCCCAGGTGGTTGTTTTGATTAACCCCTTGTCTCACATATAAGTCACGATGTCTCAGGTCAGGGTCCTGACAGTAGATGCCACAAGGTCCTATTTTTCTCTGGGGCCCATGTGCACTTAACACCCTGCACAAATTATAAAAACACCTCTGGCATATTCAAAGAATTTAATGATGGCCTACAACAGATATAACTGTGTTCCAGTGGCTGTGAAATGCTTTGCTAGTATCAGCTGTGCCTATGCTGTTAAAGCATGCTCGGACTTGCAATTTCACAACACCTGGAATGCCAAAGGTGGTCTATGCACGGCCTATAAGCTTGGACAGTTAAACCAGCTTGTGTATGTAACGTATTGCTTTAACAGCAGAAAATATGTGAATAATCACAGAAATAGTTGCAAATATTTATTGAAAAAATAAGGAACAGAGAGCCAAGTCAAACTGAAACAATGGAGAGAGACAGAAAACGTACAAGGGGACAGCATTGTCACGTGATACATTAAATACGTTTTATCAGTCGCAAACATCTTCATCCTCTGACCAACTAAGGTCATCATCAGAATCTTCATCAACATCCTCAGGAGGTGCGGGACTTATTTGCTGAAATTCCACTTCGGATGTAATTGGCTGGGGGACAACATTGAGCTCCAATCGACCCCATGTGACAGGGTCTGATTTCTTTAGTGTTATCTCCACTTTTGTAGGCAGCAAACTCACAAAGCAATTTTCTGTGTCAATAACCTGCAAAATCATAAAGGCAGCCTAATGACACACTAAACATACACAAACACAATTTACAGACAAGACTGAAACCAGCAGTTTAGGGCAAAAAAATGTTTTTATTAGGTTCACAAATCAATACTTACACCCCACAACTCCAGCTGTTTTTTGAATTCCCTTTTTCCTTGGAAAGAGACTTGAATGTCCAGCTGTGGGGAGATCATACATTATAACCATTTGTTTCCATAAGCTGATACTTTTCTAAACCCAAATTCTACTGTTCAAAAAATCTTCCTCATTTCACATTTTCAAGAAATTACTGCCATTTATCCATTCACTTTGTAACTTAACAGATGATCCGCTGATTCAGTGTGACTTACATGTGTGCGATTGGCTTCGATCTTCGTCAGATCTGGTAGAGCCGTTTTGGCATAAACCGTAATGACAACAACACTGCTAGTCTGGTGCCAGTCATAGCGGCATGAGACCTCCTGACAAATAGAGGAAGAGGAGTGAGGAACACAGTTATAAATATGGATGCAATGCATAGTATTCATCTTTTACTAAAGCCGTGTGCCCACCTTAAAATTTTTTATGTCCCTGGAACCTATGTATTTACTTAACTGTATCCTATTTATGTCAGTACCAAAAAAGGCTTCTGCATGCCTATACCATAGCCTCTATGTTTTTAGCACTGCAGAACATCATTGTGTTTTCTAAACCAAAGGACTGGATCCAGACATAAGTTAGTTGGTAATTGGGATGCACAGTATTAATAATTCCGGAACACATCTGATGCTATGTTCAGTACGGAATTCAGTCTTCGTACGGGGACTGGCCCACATTCCTGGGTATGGAATCCACGGTGGTCCCCACAGTGGAATTATTGATACTGCGCATGCGCAGTAGCAATTTACAACTGATTTACAGCTGATTTACGTACACCGCCTACATAAGCCAGCTGCTTTTCTTAAGTCTGGATCTGGCCCTATGACCTTAAGTCTGGATCAAGTTATTCATATGGAAATCTCCAAGAAAGTTTAACGTTTCAGTGTTTCATTAATAATGATATTTAAAATCTTCACCTAGGTAGTTTACATAAGGTAGTGGGGTTTGTTTAACAAGGTGAGAGAAAGGCGAGATACAGCTGTTCCCATTGTATTAAAAACCCCAAAATGATGAACGCTAGCTGTCAAAGTGATTGGATAGAGTGAAAACAATTGCACTATAACAAAAAAGTTATTGAATTATAAAATAAATGAAATGAATTGTATAGGCAAGGTACACCAACTTCACTGGCTAAAGGGTGTGTGCAGTACCCAGGAAAAACCAAAAAGAGCCAAATCAAAGATTTAGCCACGCTGGAGAGAGCCTAGCACTATAGAAATATACAAGAGGTTAGGAGATATAATATATATTTTATTTCATACAAACAACACTTATTAAATGCAAAATGTTGATAAAAATTTATAAAGAAAAAAAATTTAAAGATTCAAATAAATACTCAGGGACAATTCTAACCGCTAATCAATATAAATAAATACATACATAAAACTATGCACCATAAACCTAAGAATCTTGGCATACCTTTATTACAATCTTCACTCACTCCAGGGATGCCCGGCATGTGAGGTACTATTTAAAAGCTCAGCTTACTAACACCTTGTTGCAACACTAACCATTTGACTGCAATTGAATGCAGCTTACTTGCTCTCCTTTCTTCCTCTACCTGCGGCTCACTGCTACATAGTACGCTAGTGGGACACTTTGTGAGATCTACACTCTAGCTTTATCCAGCTCAGTTGGGAGTGAAATACCCATCTTTATGTCCTGTAAGCCACATATGTACCATCGGGGAGGATTAACTACAACCTATGTATATTGGTCCTACTATATGGTTTGTGCACATACTTCCTTGTTTATGGTGCATGGTTTTATGTATGTATGTATTTATTTATATTGATTAGGGGTTAGAATTGTCCCTGAGTAGCTATTTGAATATTTTAATCTTTTTCCTTCATTTTATCAGCATTTTGCATTTAATATATGTGTTGTTTGTATAAAATAAAATATTTATTATATCTCTGAACCTCTTGTATATCTGTATAGTGCTAGTCTCTCTCCAGCACGGCTATCTTTGATTTGTTCCCATTGTATGTCAGGTCTCTCCCTCCTTTCTAGCTTCAGCGCTGTTATCACTTCTCAAGATCCAATGTCCCCATTGCTTTGTTTGGGGACAGAAGGGTTATGAGAGATTCAACAAGTAGAGGAGGGCTGGTGAGCTGCTTACCCAATAATGTCAGTTAGTGCTGTATTTCTCTTGCATGTGAAGATCCTGACATTGCTGGATAAGGCACTCCGCTGGGGAATGTTGACAACCATACAAGGTATGGGACTTTTTCATGATTTATTCTGTTTTTTCGGTTAGTTATTGGTTACTGTATTGTTGTCATTTGTAATAAAAGTGTGTTTTTAGCAGAGAAGCGCCTAGTACCAAAATCTTTAGTTTATTGCATAGCCCAGGGGAAAAGGGAACCCCCTAGGTACCCCAGACAGTAGCATCTCTGATGGTGAGCAGCGGAACCTTATTTCCCCTCTTTCTAGATACTTATTTCGGGCATAGCTATTTCCCAGTCCACCCTAGAAATTGACCCAGACTGAGGCAACAATTGTTCTTTAACATAATCCACAATCTGTTGGCTGGATACATTTCACAAGTCCTGGTAATATTTCAGCAGAATGGGCCTGACCCAAATACAAGATAGTTTTACGTACACAAGCGTACCTAAGTTACGCCCTACATAGGACAATGCACTCCCCCTGGCGCTCCCCTCTCACATATGTAACTTAGCTGACGTACGTGCTCCTGCGTTTCTCTGGTCATGTGTAATGCCTTGTCGTACGTAAGTGCCTAACCCAGCCCATGCTGTACAATTGAAATGCCTTCTTGCGCCCACAATGCGTATATTCGGCAATGCGTAATGATGTCACGCCCTATCGTGTGGATCGCTGATCAAATGGAAACAAGTTATGTACAATCTGCATTCCTATTTGTAACATCTGTTGCGCCCATGCGCAGTACACTCCCACACCCCGACCTACGCATGCGGCATGCATAAATTGGCTGTCTTTTTTAAGTTTGCATCAGACTCAAGGTTACTATTCATAGTTGTAGCTCTTCACCTTTATCCCAGGCGGCTGCACCCATAAGTGCTTCCCTGCGCTGCAGCCTTTCTGATCCAAAAATTCATTGAAATCACTTGTTTTTATGGAACAACATGACCAGAACTTCATTCTGCAAAGATACAGCCATAGTTACACATCTGTATTGTTAAGCACCATAGCCATTATTCAACACTTTACATAAAAAATAGTGGTTCATTATCATTTGTAATCTAATTTGAACTTTATAAAGCTTCATCTTCTATTATATGTGTTTTGTAGAAGTGAAAGGATTACAAATGGAATACTTGTTACCCTTCATGAAATACTGGGACTCCAGGGTGAAACACACATGTTCCTGCTTCACTTTCCGGACCCTGATAACTCTACCGGGAAAAACATTAATATCAGCAATTTGTTTCCAATTTTATTTACAACAAATGTTAGTAAAATGTACAGTAAACTTTAACCAAATACCTACTTCTTTACAGCCTGAATGCTTACACCGAGTTCCTACTGTCGCCACTGCAGCATAAGCTAAAACAAAATATGTGACTTCAAAGACTGGAAATAACTACTTTCAGGTGTGAGACAAGTTTACTGTTCATCAACTCACCTATAATCTCAGGCTCCTTCTTTGCCTCCAGTGTGAGTTTCTCCAATTCCTGCTCAAGGGATCGAGACACCTTAAGCGGAAGAAGCCTCTTCTGCTCCTGTGTACTGTAAATAATGAAAACATACCAACAATTTTCACAGCAATACTAAGACTGTGCTCTCATGCACGTCTACTATATTGTGGATGCTGCTCTATAACACGAAAATGGTTGGCTGCATTGAGTATTGTTTTGTTAGCATATGAAAAGTGCAATATTTCTAGGAAACTGTTTTTTAATGACTTGAAACGCTGCTTGCTTTTGCATTATTTTTTGCACCACGTTTACTACATATACTTTGTATGGGATGCAGTCTCTGGATGTATAGTTGAATGGTCCTTAATAATGGAAATAGTTCTGGTATATATTGAAATAAATGCTATATACAGTAAGGCAGCATTCAGTTGGAAACACCTTTACTGGCAGGGTCTGATTAAAGGGTTATGACCGCGCTAGAGAAGTTAGGCGATTACAATACAATTCATTGTACAATACAACATACTAGCATGCAATACATAAGGGATTACTTTCACCCCTATTTCTTCACACTTCATGATCAAACCCCATAATAGGACCAGATTTCAACTATACCATGGCCACACCCAAACACACTGCAAACAGCCCCTTATCTTCATATAAAACCCCTCAATCTATTTCCCCCGATATCATGTGACCCTATATAATATTCTCTCATGATACCACCACAGATTTTAATGCCTTCATATTAGCTATTTATTATATAAAAATGTTCCAGAGATCATGAACTCTCGCAAAAGGGGCGAGTGTGCGTGCGTTCACTAAGCAATTCCATTGTTCTAGTGTTCTGTAGCTGAGTGCTTTCTGATGGTGGAACAAGAAGCATACGTGAGGAACGCATGGTGGAAGGGGTGAGGTGCAATGAGGACAGTGCAGAGATTAAAGTAGGGTCCCTTAAATGAGAGGGAGGTGAACTGTGCGCTGCTGCGTTTGTAGCTCCAACCACAGTGGTGCTAGAAGTCTGGATCTGGTCCCATGAGTTTGATGGATATTCTTTCCATAAAAGGAACCTTTGTATTTCTTTCCAGAATTGGCTATTTGTGTATTTGCCAGTGATTCTTACTTATGATTCTGAATGTGCTGAATATATGTACTCCATGTTTTTGTCGTTATCAATTTTTATAGTATTACAATGGTATAAAAGCAAGCACCATTTACCAGCCTGCCCCTGTGCCCTTATATGGCTGATCAGACCTTGATATCTGGTGGGTGCACTGATCTTTACAAAACATATGTAAAGAATAGAAAGAAAAAAATATTAAGCAGAAGAAGTACTAAAAATGAGAAAAACATCAGACTTGGTGCTTTCTTAACTTCATCAGTATGGCTACATTATTATGAACACACACGGTGAAAAGCCAGAGAGCGCCACTGCATAGTATTGGAAAAACTGCATCCTGTAAATGCGAGGGGAATGCACACCCCCTGCACTCGCCTTGCATGTACGTCCCTTCTGCATTCAGTACCCTAATTTAAGTGTTCCGAGATAAAAAGCCTGCGTACGGAACGCAGGATTGCATGTAAGGGCTTTGGAAAGCATATGAGTTATGCATGGTGAATGGGCCACCCGCCATGGGAGAGCGAATTCCACATGGGGACGTAGCATCAGTCGCTGTGTGTTACAGTGCAGAAGTCACTTTACTGCACGTGTGCAGTACAAACGCAAGCCAACTTACAGAAGCCATGTGTGTAAGTCAGCTTGCGTTATCAATTCTGGAACAGATCCTAAGTGTGTATATATTAGAGTATAGGTCAACCTTTGGCACTCCAGGTGTTGAGAAACTTCAACTCCCAGCATGCTCCACAGCATAGAAATTGCTGATACCTGGCAATGTTTGATGGGACTTCATACAGTTTCATAACACCTGGAATGCCACTGGTTGCTAATGCCTGGTATAAGTAATATATTAACTGTTACAAAAGCTTTAATCATACATTTTACATGTTATTTAAAATTGATTTTAATTTGTATATGCCTGAATTTAAGTACCGGTAATAATAATAAATATTCCTATAACACCCTGAATATATTACCTTGGTCTCTCCTTCTGCATCTTTTCTGCAGATTTGGGGCCCTGCACAATGATCTCTGAACATAATTTGGAGTCGCAGTTATTGGCGGAATTACTGGAGGATATTTCAGGTTTTACAGGTTCCAGTGGTTTCTCGTTGCTATGAAAACCTTTAGTGCACCCCTAAAAAATAAGAAAAAAAAGAGAGGAATGATTAAAGGATAGGAGTCCTAGGGAAATAATAATTACAATGCAGTCTGTATAGTATAGTGTAATGTGTATGGTTATGGGGTGACAAGTAATTAGGGGGCAGATTGGAAACTTAAAGTGGCTCTGGAAAGAAAAATAAAATCTTTATATGGGTGGCATCAACTATAGGACAAAAAAAAAGCCTTACTGAGAGCATAAAAAACTGAATATTATAGGGACCTCTATATAATGCAGGTAGCATCCATAAGATCCTCATCCAATACAGAGGGCATCCTAGTGACCTCCATTCTATGCAGACAGCATCTTAGTGACCACCAACCATTATTCTCTAACACCCTAGTTCTCTTCAAACAAAAGAGTGCTTTCTTGGTGGCCTCCAACGCTCACCGACCTCCAGCGAAAATACCTTGTAAATCCTAAGGCCAATCTGCCCATATAAATTTAGATATTTTTTAGTATCATCCAATAAAATTTTAGCAATCATACATTCTAGAATATAAAAGAAAACATTTAACTAGTTTCTATGGGCAATATCTCCCCTCTTTTCTTTTTTAATGATATTAATACTTAAAAATAATAAATCATAAATGATGTGACTAGATATATAGTGTAACAGGCACAGAAAACTAATGGCTTTGCCAGTTATTAGCTATCACTCTGCTTTTGGAGCATGCTGGGATTTGCAATTTCACAATACACAGTGCACTACAGGTGTGTCTAGGTCTACCCCACAGAGTAAAAAGACAGATGCAGGTACGCAGAGAAGTAGAAACTCTACCTGAATTGCTAGAAACTCAGAAAAGTCTGTTGTGCGTTTCCGACAGCAAGACCAGCCCTTAGAGGAGAAAAAAAAAACCGAGGAGAGTATAAAGCAAGAAACTTAGATAGGTACAGAAAATCAGGACTTTAGGGACTACACACTCACCTTCAAAGCATCATGAAAAATGGGATATCCCGGATGAAAGAGACATGAATCTGTGGAAGAAATATGCACATATAGACAACCATCCCTATGATGTATGTGTATTCATTCAAGAAGTCAACTCATTTCATGCAATTGATGTGTGTTCTATCAAAAAGAAAAAGAAAATTGGAGCTAGTTGATAAAGTGGTTTCTCTGTATTTTGTCTCTCTTCTTGCTGTGTGCCATACAGCAAATCCACAGTGCAGTTATAATCTGCCATTTGTTCAACACTAGGCTGCTATTTTCTGGACATAGGAGGTGCCCAACATAAGCAAGCAGAGGGCACATTAACCTTTCACTGTTATGCTGCAATGAGGATCATCATTCCAGACTAACGATCCCCAAAGGCAATCTATTGGACTTGTCTATCAGTAGCAACCCTTAGGCAATGACTACATATTGAATCTTCTTTGCAAGACACCAGCGGCAGCCATTGCTGGAGAAGAAGATTGGTGTTTAAGCAGAAAAAAACACCATAGCTATCATCTGACAGGTAATATTAAATTCTTAAGATATATAGGTTAGGATCACGATATATGATCCTTGCTCCTAAGTAAATGCTGATATTTTGTTTATTTAATAAATGGATCTTATAGGTACATGCACTAATCCTATGGATACTGACCTGCAGAGTTTTTGGCTGGGAGGAATTGCTGGCCACATCCTTTGTTATAACACAGCACAGAGTTTTCAGTCATGTCATCATTTAAACCTGAGACCTGACAGCTCATGATGCCAGGATTACACAGCCAGGTCAGTGTAAGAACTCAAACAAAAGAGGAACAGGAACGTTTTCTATGAAAGCAACAGCAGTGAGGCTTCTCAGAATGTGCATCTAAGTTATCCACCAGTCATCGAGAGGATTAATATATCTATAATCAGAAACCTGTACATAGAACATACTGTTCTCCAACTATTGCAAAAATTACTTATAGTAGAGTTATCTAACATTGCAGTAAGAATAAAGAATATAAATCAAATAAAGCTCTTTGCTTGGTATATAGAAACAAAACTGACATTAACAGATGTAGATTATAAGAAAGTGATTGGAAATAATTACGATACCTGGAGAATGGAGATGGTCACAGTGTAAGAGCAGGGAGCAAAATGTCTTGAGAGAGAACTGCACAGTGCAGGCCTAACACGTGGCTCTATTTTTAGAGTCAGAAGGTGCCAGCCCAGCACCATAGATGGAAGGAAGAATGTCAACAGCTGTGACAGGTGACCGTCAAGATAACATGAGCCACACTGCTAGGAAAAGACAGGAAAGATCTGGAGGCAGCTTCAGGAAAAACAACAAACTGTGGAAAAAAGTACAAAGTTGAATTGTGAATTCCAAGGAAGGAGAATGAGTAAGCACAGAAGAAGAGGAAGATAATGAAACTGAACATATGTAGATCAGGGCACAGAGTAGAGCTATAGCTTAAACAAATACAGGGATAAATGGTTAAAAGACAGAAGAGGAAATGAAAAGAAGGCAGACATAAGAGAGACAAACATTTACACAAATCAGAAAAATGATGGTTTACACTTCAGTCCCATAAATAAACAGAAAAAATCCACACACACTGCTACTGTATATCAGAAATATTTTATTATATTAAACATTGGAGGTTTGAAAATGCCGGGCAAAGGGAGATTTTAAAGTAGAATAAAGTAGACTAAGACAAGGTGAGATTGTTTAGCAATAAGAATGGGATGAAAATAAGAGCAAGTTGAGACTGAATAATAGAGAGCCCACATTCCCATGGATTCCTTATTCAGTGGGAGGGCATGACCATCTTGTAAGAGTCCTCTTTGTCATTTCATAGGCCAGGAAGAGAGCGGCATTGGAGGGAAATGCTCTGATCACAGTGGGCATTAAGCCAGAGTACAGAGTGAGGAATCCTGTATATACAGAGAGGACAGACATTCTCAGCAATCACGTTACTAAATGAGGTTATCTGATGTTTTTACTCTGCATATTCACCTATATCATTACAAAGTTACTGCCCCAAGCAATACATTCTGAATGTGTGCAAAAAGTTAAATATAAAACAATAACACAGTACATTTTAACTAAAAACACTGATTTTGTTACTCAGAACATGGTGCTCATGGGTTTTGATGGTAAATAACCAATAATAAAAAAAGTTACCAGCTCCGATTAGGTCCAATAGCAAACAATAACTAAGGCCCGTAATCGGAGTACCGGACATATAACATATACGTCCGGTGTTTAGCGATTTTTACTACTGCGCATGCGTAGTAATTTTTTTACGTAATCTGCTTATCTTTTTCTTACGTAGAATGCGGTCTGATATGTTATACGTCCGGTACTCTGAATACGGGCCTAAGCAAGTAATACATACTGTGCAGTAGCCAACACCCAAATATCCAGAACTTTTATTAAAACGCAGCACAAAAATAAAACACATTGTCCTATGCAGATAAAGCCGTTTTTATCCACAACCTGCTGATACACCTTCTACTGACATGCTTATTCATGGAACATATGTGATTCAGATAAATATCTGCAGCATGTATATCCTCAGCAATACTTTCACATGTCCAAGTATAAGATGTAAGTTACATTAAAGATTGCAAATGACCGCCACACAGATGATTTCCACAAACGCTGAGCATAAATCTTCACAAGTAGAAAGATATTAATCTACGCATCTACTGTTTTGACCTGGATTGGAAAAGTGTTTCAAAAAGCTATTTTTTTTTGTATTTTGTGTCAGCAAAGAAAACAGAGAAAAATACTCTGCATGTCCACAATATTCATGACAGTGTGAATAATTATTGTAGTATACAAAGCCATAGAACATGCATAGTGAAACAAGTTTACAAACATGCATGCATGCATAGATATAAACATACATAATAAACTAAATATACAGAGTAAGGTTAACTCAATATAATAACATCTGGGGAAAAAAGGTATGGGGGTTATGACATGCACTTCCTAGTATTCGGATTAGGGGCTCATTTTTAAGGTATAGAATTATCTAATTGCCTGTAGAGGTACCAACTAGTGTGTTTGAATAGTTGATAGATTTGCCTTTGAGTAGGTGCATCAAGATGAACTATACAAGATTCCCATTTTTTATAAAACCGTAAGATCCCTTTCTCTATATCAGGGAGTGTAGCTCTCCTGTCAAAGCATATGGTTCTCAGTACCAAGCTTCGCACCGTGCCTAACAATGGGGGTGTTGGGGAGGTCCACCGATTTAAAAAAGCTCTTTTGGCTAGTGTCAGGATAGCTAAGGTTCCATGACTCAAAGTTGGCACATAGAAGCGCTAAGGGGCTATCTGATAGAGATAATTTTGGATGAGAAGTAGGAGGCAACGTTGGAAGCAGAGACAGAGGGTGGGATGGAAGGCTGGGAGGGGAGAGGAGAGTGTCAAAGGTGGCGAAGGGGCGACAGGGGTTAGATGCTTGGGAGATGATGAGAGATTTGAAGAAAATTTGCTTGGCTTGGGCAAGGGCAGAGCAGTAAGAAAAAAGGATGAATTTAAAGTGGAGGAAGTCAGCAAGGGAGCGAGATTTGCACCAGAGGCGCTCGTCGGTGCGGGAGCATTGCTTTAGGAAGCGCCTGATCTGAGAGTGCCATGGCTGGGGGTTAGAGTGGTGAGGACGGAGGAAGGGGGACAGGCAGACTCACGGACAGAGGAGAAGGTGGCATTGTAGAGAGGACTCAGCTTGGTTGGGGCAGGAGAGAGGTGTAACGGGGGAGAGGAGGTGGTCAAGGGAGGAGCAAAAGGCAGGGATGTCGAGGGTACTAATGTTCTGTCTGGTGATAATGCATTTGGGTTTGGGGGGAGGGGAGGCAGGAGAGGAGAGGAGAGGGAGGAGAGGAGGAGGTGGTCAGAGAGAGGAAAAGGAGAGATGGAGAAGTCAGTCAGAGTGCAGCGGTGGGTGAAGACTAGGTCAAGGGAGTGGCCCTGTATGTGGGTAGGGGAGGTGGTCCATTGAGTGAGGCCAAAGGATGAGGAAATAGATAGCAATTTAGAGATGCTGGAGTGGGAGGGGTTATCAACGGGGATGTTGTCTCCCAAGATAATAGAAGGCAGGTCAGAGGAGAGATAGTGGGTGAGCCAGGCAACTGTCACTCACCGAGCTCAGCGCCGGCACGGAAGCGGATCACACCGGGCACTGAGACGGTAGGCGAGGTCCAAGGTCAGCAGTACTAGTTGCAGTGAGTGGTAGCACAGGTTGCAATGAGGCAGGTATCCTGGGAGCAGTAGTAAAGGTAGCAGGAACAATGACAGGGCTGGAGCCAGCTGGAATTGGAGAACAGGAACCAGACAGTGAAAGATATGCAGGAATCAGGGAGCCAGAAGACATGAGCGAGCTCAGGATAATAACAGCAGGAAGGATAGCTGTTGCTCTGACACCAGAGTGCTGTCTGAGAAAGCCTTAATTACACCAGGTGGAAAGGAATCATGCAAGGTAATCACCAGCACCTGAGAGATAGCAGGGAGAGAACCAGGAAGTGCAGAGGCAGAGGGAATCATGTGACAGGCAGAAAGTAAACAAAGGTAATGTGCAGTAAGTAGAAACTAGAGGAAACATGACAGTACCCCTTCCCTAAAGGGTGGACTCTAGACACCCTAATGAAGTTTGGAGGGGAACCTCCGATGGAAGGCTTTAATAAGCCGAGGAGCATGAAGATTCGAGGTTTTGACCCAGGAGCAATCTTCAGGACCATATACCTTCCAGTGAACGAGATACTGCAGGGAACCTCTAAAGTTGCGAGAAACCAAGATGTGGCTGAACTCTCATTCAGTCTGGTCTTGCACGACGACAGGTGCTCAAAGCTTATGGACAGTTGTGAAGCAGTTGATCACCAGAGGCTTTAGAAGGGATACGTGGAACACATTGGGAATTCAAAGAGCTGGGGGCAGCTCAAGTCTGACAGCCACTGGATTAATTACTTCCAATATCTTAAATGGACCAATGAAACAAGGAGCTAGTTTCATGGTGGGAACCTTAAGACAAAGGTGATGAGTTGAGAGCCAGACTTTGTCCCCAGGAGAATATGGAGGTGTAGACCTTCTCCTTTTATCAGCTGCCTTTTTCATTTGCCGAGAGGCCAAATCTATATTTTGCCTTACCCGTGTCCAAATCTCAGTAAAGGATTGAAGAGTGGAGTCAACAGCAGAAATGCTCTGAGGTGAAACGTCCTTTAAAGTAGGGGTCTTTGGATGCCGCCCATACATTACAAAGAATGGGGAAAAGGAAGAGGACTCGTGAACAGCATTATTATGTGCAAACTCTGCCCAGGAACAGTGCAAACTCTGCCCAGGGAAGCAGGTCTACCCAGTCATCTTGATTGGCAGAGATGCAAGTTCTCAAAAACTTCTCAAGCTCTTGGTTGGTACGCTCTGTGAGTCCATTAGATTGGGGAAGGTATGCTGAAGAAAATTTAACTTCACACCAATGGCTTGGCAGAATGCCCTCCAGAAATGTGAAACAAATTGAGTGCCACGGTCTGACACGATTTCTGAGGGACAACCATGAAGGCGGAAGATGTCTTTGATGAAGAGATGAGCTAAAGCAGAAGCTGAGGGTAGACCTTTTAATGGTATGAAGTGAGCGGTCCACCACGACCCAGATGGTATTACATCCCTTGGATAGCGGGAGATCTGCGATGAAGTCCATAGCGATGTGGGACCATGGCAGATCAGGATTCGGAAGTGGCATGAGCGGACCGGCAGGCTTCATTTGAGGAGTCTTGGACTGTGCACAAATGGAGCAGGAAGAAACAAATTCCTCTACATCTCTTCAAAGAGAAGACCACCAATAGGAACGGGACAGGAACTCCAAAGTTTTCTTGACTCCGGTATGCCCAGAGAAGCGGGTGCAGTGAGCCCATTGAAGGAGTCTTAGCCTCTGATTTTCTGCGACAAAAGTCTTTCAAGGAGGGGGGGTCCAGATTAGAGTGGGCTAGAATGACAGATTTGGGGTCCTAAATAGGCCTTTCATGCCGCTGATCCTCTGCTTCAGACAGGGCGAAGGCACGAGAGAGCGCATCTGCCTTTTTATTTTGTGCTCCAGGGAAATAGGTGGACACCAACTGGAATCTGGAAAATAAAAAGGACCAACGGGCCTGTCTGTCATTTAGACACTGAGCCGTCTTAAGGTACAGTAAGTTCTTATGGTCAGTGTATACAGTGAAGGATGAATGGCACCCTCCAGGAGATACCTCCATTCCTCCAGGGCCCACTTGATGGCCAATAGCTCATTGTCTCCGATGCCGTAGTTCTTCTCCGCCGGGTAAAACTTCCTAGAGAAAAAGCTTGCCAGCAGAGTTCCGTTGTGAGAGAACCACACCTGCACTGTAAGAGGAGGCATCTACTTCAAGAAAGAATGGCTTGGAAGTATCCGGATGGTTCAGAATAGGAGCAGAGGCGAAAGCCTTCTTGAGGATGTCAAAAGCCTGTATAGCTTCGGAGGGCCAGACTGAGGTCTTAGCATTCTGCTTAGTAAGTGCCACGATGGGAGCCACTACCAGGGAGTAATTCCTGACAAACTGACAGTAGTAGTTTGCAAAGCCCAAGAAGCGCTGAGTAGGCTTGAGTCCTTCAGGTTGGGGCTATTCCAGGATAGCCTTTAATTTGTCAGGGTCCATCTGTAAGCCTTTGCTGGAGAGGATGTAACCCAAGAAAGGCATCTGGGACTGTTCAAAGCTACACTTCTCCAGCTTAGCGTAGAGACCGTTCTGTCTGAGGCGTGATAGCACTTCAGAAACCTGAGTCCTGTGGGTGTCTAAGTCAGGAGAGAAAATGAGGATATCATACCATGTACCATGTACATGTAGAGGATGTCCCGGAAACACAGCAGGAGCATTACATAGCCTGAAAGGCATGACGAGATACTCATAGTGTCCTTGGTGTTAAATGCGGTCTTCCACTCGTCACCCTCTTGGATCCTGATGAGATTGTAAGCCCCACCCAGGTCCAACTTAGTGTACACAGTAGCCCCCTTGACACGATCAAAAAGTTCAGAGATCAATGGTAAGGGAGAGCGATTTTTAATGGTGATTTCATTAAGACCCCGGTAGTCAATGCAGGGGCGCAACTCTCCAGACTTCTTTTTAACAAAAAAGAAACCTGCACCGGCCGGAGATGAGGACTTCCGAATGAAGCCGCGTGCCAAGTTTTCTTTAATGAAGCCAGACGTAGCCTTGGTTTCGGGTACTAACAAGGGGTAGGTGCGACCCCATGGAGGTGTTTTGCCGGGCAAAAGTTCAAAGGGACAGTCCCACATACGATGAGGTGGCAAGGTTTCATCCTTGCGTTTGCAGAACACATCAGAAAACATACTGCATACTGAGGTGGAAAGTTTGGAAGCATGCTCGATGGTCTGGAAGGACTGTCCCGGGCAGAGGATTCTGGACTGGTGAGACTGTCCTGGGTGGCGATTTTAGGGTTAACAGCAGCCACTGGTACCGCAGACACAGGAGTGACTCGACGTAGACATGACTTATGACTATTGCCACCCCATGAATTTGCGAAGTATTCCAGTCAATGGTGGGAGAGTGCAACCTCAGCCAGGGTAGCCCCATGACTACTGGACGGATTGCTGAAGGCAGCACCAAAAAGGAGATAGTCTCTGAATGAAGTGCGCCTACTTGTAGCTGAACAGAGATCGTGCTGGATTGTAATGGAGTCGAGCCTATCTGACTACCGTCAATTGCAGAAAGGACCAAGGGTTTTTCCAGAGACTTGGTGGGTATAGCTAATTTTGCCACGACTTCAGCAGTCAAGAAGTTACCTGCAGCCCCAGAGACCACGAAAGACATTAGCACCAGAGACTTTTTACAGTGAACCAAGGTTATGGGCATGCATAGGCTTCTCAGTAGGTGTTGGAGGAGGCAAGACCGATGGCTGCACAAGAGGATGCTGGAAACCAGGGGCCAAACGAGGAAAGACCTTGTAGTCACGAGCTTTCTCTCTGGTATGTTCTTGATACCGGATGTCAATCCGATTGCTCAGTTAAATCAAGGCGTCTAGGGTCTCAGGAAGTTCTCGAGCAGCCAGCTCATCTTTCACCCAGTCTGCCAGGCCTTGCCAGAAGGTTGCAGTAAGGGCCTCTTCATTCCAATTGAGCTCAGAAGCCAGTATGCGGAATAATATGGCATACTGACCCACGGTGGAAGCACCTTGGCGCAGCTGGAGAAGGCTGGAGGCCGCAGAAGAAGCTCTTCCAGGCTCATCAAAAGTTTTCCGGAATCAATCTAAGAAAGCAGAGTAGTCGCTGATCACCTGGTCTTGACGTTCCCAATGTGGTGACGCCCAGGCCAGGGCTTGCTCAGACAGGAGTGATATAATAAAGGTGACCTTGGAACGATCAGTAGGAAAGTCACTTGTAGAAAGTTCGAACTGTATAGAACACTGATTGAGAAAACCTCTACAGGTTTTGGGATCACCGGAGAATTTGTCTGGAGTCGGTAGTCGCAGTCTGGGAGCTAGTACTGCGATCGGTTGAACAGCTGCAGGTGCAGGCTGGAAAGCCAGAGGAGTGGTAACAGCAGCCGCAATGGTGTCTATGCGACCAGATAACTGCTGGAGTACTTGCACAATTTGGCTCTGCTCCTGTGCCTGTTTTTCCACAACCTCACTAAGATGCTGACGCGGAAATGTCCCGTTATCAGCGAGTAACAGGTGACATCCAGTGTATGTCACCTGTTGCTCTCTGAAAACGGGACATTATGGAGTCCCGAAGCGGGGCACGGGGACAACGGGACAGTCCATCAAAAAACGGGACTGTCCCGTTCAAAACGGGACGTATGGTCACGTTAGGTATGCTGGGAGCAGTGGCGCAGGTAGCACAGGTTGCAATGAGGCAGGTATGCTGGGAGCAGTGGTACAGGTAGCAGAAACAATGACAGGGCTGGAGCCAGCTGGAACCGGAGAACAGAAACACGAACACAGAGGGTTCTCAAAGAACTGTGATCAAGGGAGTGGGCGCCGGTAAATGACAGCAACGTGGAGGTCTAGGGGGCAGAAAAGGCTGACAGAGTGGACCTCATAGGAAGAGAAGATGAGGGAGGGCTCAGGAAGGATAGTGCAGAAAGTGCATGAGGGAGAGAGGAGCAGGCCGGTGCCGTCACCATGACAGTTGCCAACTCTGGAAGAGTGGGCGAAGGAGAGACCTCCATAGGCCGGAGCAGTGGGTGAGGTGGTGTCAATGGGGGAGAGCTAGAAGGTTAAAGGAGTTAGATATGCAAAATTTGCTCTCATCAGAAAAGAGGACTTTGGACCACTGAGCAATAGACCAGTTCTTTCTTTAGCCCAGGTAAGATGCTTCTAACGTTGTTTGTTGTTCAAGAGTGGCTTGACAAGAGGAACACAACATTTGAAGTCCATGTCCAGGATCCATCTGTGTGTGGTGGCTCTTGATGCACTAACTCCAGCTTCAGTCCACTCTTTGTGCAGCTCCCCCACACTTTTGAATTGCCTTTTCCTGACAATCCTCTCCAGGCTGCGGTTATCCCTGCTGCTTGTGCACCTTTTTCTTCCACACTTTGCGTTAACTTTCTATTAATGTGCTTAGATACAGCACTTTGAGAACATCCAACTTCTTTTGCAATTTCCCTTTGAAGCTTTCCCTCCTTACGGAGGGTGTCAATGATGGTTTTCTGCACAACTGTCAGGTCAGCAGTCTTCCCCATGATTGTGAATTCTACTGATCCACACTAAGAGGCCATTTAAAGGCTCAGGAACCCTTTGTGTGACACCTTGAACCAACAATATTGAACCTTGTCACATTATTCTAATTTTGTGAGATTTGGATTTTGGGGTTTTCATAAGCTCTAAGCCATAATCATCAAAATTAATACAAGTAAAGACTTGAAATCTCACTTTGCATGTAATTAGTCTATATAATCTATTAGTTTCACATTTTAAGCTGAATTACTGAAATAAATGAACTTTTGAACAATATTCAAATTTTTCGAGTTTCACCTGTATTAGATAGGTGATATGTCTAAAATCAAAAGGGCTGCTGGGCAATAGGGGAAGAATAGCTGCTCTTCTAACTTCTGATATCTGTAGACTTCCCTTAGCAAAAACTGGAAACTTTTTACATTTTTAAATCCATAAATATTATACCTGCTCAAGTGCATATACAAAAAATTAATTGATTGTTTCAAGTTCATATAGGGAGATGCATTATAAAATCCTCCATAAGGCAAATCTTACCCCTAAACCGAGATATCTTATTGGCAGGGCCAACAACACTAATTGCTATAAATGGAACCTACCTTACATTCGAAAACTTCCTACCCGAACCCAAAGAAGACGCGTTGGAAAAGTATTCAGCTTACTTCCTTGTACAACATAGAATTATCGTGTCTCGTCCCCTCTTAACATATTTTATCTACATATGTTAAGATGAATATAAGACTTAACTTTGGTCTCAATGCCTATTGCTTGTACACCTTTGCTGTTTAACTGACATCTCTGATTTCACACGGTATGTATAATCTGTCCACTAATGCGGATTGTGATCTATTTTACGGTTTGTGTTTGTATAACATAATAAAAAAATTAAAAAAATAAAAAGAGAATGCGAGGATGAATTTCTATCCATAGGGCCTGATTCAGTTGACCATGAAATTATTCTTGCTTAATAGACAGATATAGGTGCAGTTAGTGCTTTTTCCTGTCTTCAGGGTCAATTGAATCAAGCCCGTAGAATACTAGCATAATTTGTGTAAACTGTATGTAGTTTCATATGTTTTCACACCTGTTCCCATACTAGTGGATTCTGACCTTCTGTCCTTAATATGTGCAGCAGGCAGAGTAAGAAGCCCTCAGAGTGAGATGCCACTGATAGAACCTGGATTCTTGACTTTACGCAGTCCACTGGATACACAGAGAGCCAGAAACAGGCCCCGCCCACACCACCACTCACTGTGACTACTAAGGGACCTGCAGAAGACACAAAGCAAAGGCCTGTCACAATGTTCTCAGGAAGAAGGCCCATCCAGGATCCCTCACTCTCACCTGGCTGATGACTGGAACCCCGATTAAGAATACTGTTGCACAGTTCATAACCACCAAAAAAGAAGAAGTATCCTGGCACTTCCCTCAGCCATGTGCTGCTGAGGCCACGGAAAAGACCAAACACGCCTTCCGACTTTAAGATATCACCAACAATGGACCATGGAGTGCTGCAATGTAAGAAACATGAACAATAAAGAGGGTGCATTTATTTGATGCAAAATGACATTTTCTTTGAGGCTGATGCAGTGTTAGTATTATGGCAGGTGCAGGTTTGATTTTACACTGTGCATGCACTGTCAATGCAATGTTTGGAATTTCTAGCTGCATATGAGAAGAGGGTAAAAGCCGGAAACCATATTAGATGTACTGAAAAAGTCCCACAAAAGTCAGACACACACTGTGGCCCTGATCTAAGCGCAAATGGTAGCGCATCTTGCGTGCTGTACTTGCGTGCAGTAATGAATGGTTTGATAACGTTCAATCCACATGTGTAAGTAAACGGGACACCTGGATAGGAAGTAAATAACGGCACATAGCGTTCAATTCTGGTTTTGCCCAGGTGTAACTTTCCTCTTAATTTCAAGCTCCTTCTTAAGTCTGAATTAGGTCCTTTGTCTTTAGTCAAAATGTCGACAGGTAAAAATGTCAACAGTTGAGTATAATGTTAGTATTACATATAAACTACATATATATTATTACATTTCTGAAATATTTTACAAGCTGCCAGCATTACATTAAGTTTACAGATGTTACAAACTAATACCAATATAATACTTAACTGCCGACATTTTGATCTGTCTACATTTCAAGTTTATGTGGGTGGCAATGGCTGTGTATTACCAGCTCACTACAGAACATTAGATAAACACATTTATAGAATTATCCATGAGCAAGCATTCATTTCAACTGACCTTTGTTTTGAAACGTTCTTGCGACCTGAAATCCGCATTTCATATTGTGTCTGCATGCGACACTTCACCAGTTCAGTTGGGCAAAGTACTAAGGAGGAGAAGATAGATGCCAAAGAACCTGCCGTGGCCTTATGATAATCTCTAGTAAAAATCATATCACAAAAAGACTGAGGAGATACGGTGACGAAGACTGCAATGCTAATCAGACATGGATAGCAGACAGATCAACTCTACAGACGCAGTAGTCACACGAAATTCAGTAATCACAATATCGCTAAGTGAGTCACAGCGCCTAAGTTGTGGACCGGATCCCCATTTTAAGTAAAGTAGAGATCACTCTATGCAAGTGAGAGAGGCTCACCCACATGTGGATACCAGATGGCACTAGGTTTAGAGCTTTGAATGCAGCACTAGCGTTAGTGTTGATCTGGTCCAAAATGCCTAACACCTGCAGTGCATTTAAAGACAGAGGGTTGGATCCAGATTTAAGTATGTTTCCCGATTTCCGCAAGCTGCTTAATTAAACTGGTAATTTTCTGGCAACGCGCGTACTCCGTTCTATTCTGGACTTGTCTGTTCAACCTGCGTTTTTTAGTGCAGGGGGTGAGGTGAGTTACACATAATCTGCATGCCTAATCACCACCAGAGAGACGGGGATAAGCATGCCGATGAAGTAAGTAGTGATGGAAGTAAGATCCACATGGATCTACATTTGGACGGATGAAGATCAGTGCAGAGATTTTAAGGCAGGGTTCTGGACACATAAGTGTCCAGAGTTCCGCATGTGAGAGGAGAGTGAACTCGCATCTCTCGCCTCTCACATGTGGCCTTACAGACCTCTCCTCATGTGCGGAATGCGCACAGAGGTCAGGATCAGGTCCAGAGGGTTAGGTTTGAAAAGTATGAAATAATTGACCAGGATATAATCCAGGCAGATATCAATCATAATTCTACCAGATTTATTGGGTATTTTTTATGTATTAATAAATAAATAGTTCTTCCCTATTACAGACAGTATGTGACTGTGGCCTACTATACCTGTAAGCAGAATAAAATATGAGATTATAACCTGTGCTTGACTCTATTATACTTAATATCTATGTTTTTCATTTATATTTTGTTACAGAATCTTTTTTACCGTCTGCTTCTGTGAAAATCCCAGTATTTAACAGATTGTGTACTATCAGATCAAACAGTATAGAGAGTTTTAAGACAGGGCTGTACAAACTGTTTGGGAGGCAACACATAAAAGTTCATGTGACAGCTAACAGACATGCTGGACCTTTATTCTGGTGACTGTGGCAAGAACCTACACAGTTTAATGTTTGGGTTTTTTAAGTTACCTTTCCTAACTTGCTGGCAAGAGCATCAGTCTAAAGGCGACCATACAGTTATTGCCAGTGAAACTGGTAGCAGTAAAAGCCAGCAGGAGTCATAGATGACTGACTATACAGTATGTGGCACAGAATAAATGCATGACATAAGGCAGGAAATAAGAGAAAATGATAAGACAAAGAAAACATTAATGAACATACCTTAGCTGCGACGTATCCTGCATCCCAAGTGTATGAGACACAAGGTTCTGACAAAACCCATAGCACGCAAATAGCACTGCATTCTCTGCCACATTTGCAACCAAAGCAGGGATGGTGCCATAATACAGCCCGCGCAATCCCTCTGTGTGATAAGTGCGCACTGTGCAGTCTAGGAAACCCCGATACATAAATGGGAAAGTTTGCATCTTCACCTTGGCTGTGTCAAAGGGCTGTCCACTGACCACACATGCCACACCACCTAGAACATACAAATTTAACCTCGTGATTAGGAACAGCAGACTGTGGAAACTGAACCAGTCATTTATAGTCAAAAGAAATAGACCACTGCTTTAAATTGTAAGCACTTCATAGAGAAATTCCTTATTTCATTAAATATAAAGCAATACTAGAGACAGAAGCATTATATACACAGAAAACAAACAAGGATGATAAAAAAAATACCAGCAATATACAAGAAAAACTGGAATTAATGTAAGAGATGTATATTCATATCATGACTGTTGACAACTGCTACACTAAATATCACAATTTGTGTAATTGCTCTATTTTCAGGAGATCTTCTATATAATGTTCCCAAATACCAGGAAGAATAAATGAAGTACCCTTTACAAGAGGATGATGCCGTGGGAACTCTACAGCAAACTTTTAAAGATAGAAGTTCATGATTAGTAACTGAGTAATGGCTAGAGTGCCAGGCCATGTCCCGTTTTTTGTACAAATTCCCCTTGCCTTGTGCACCGGTCATACATATTACTTTATAAACTGATTTTGTAGCTGCCTCCATTTTGGATATGTGGTTTAAAGTCTCTCTGAGATTGCAGCTGAGAGGGGGTGCGGTCTCAGA
>WWET01002486.1:106340-121091 GCA_011038615.1 Limnodynastes dumerilii
TTCACATTCCCTAAGGTTGAAGAAGTTACACTTTTTGGCAACTTTTTGGAGGAAACACTGTACAATACAAAAATATAAATGGATATATTATGGGCCTGGGATTGGTACATACTATAATATAATAGGATATATTAGTTTATGAATCGAATATGTGCCATAATTACACTCCTAATATATCGCCACATGTACTTTATGTAGTGTGCCATGTGATGACCCCTAATAAATCTCACGTTTTACACACATTGGAAACCCCCCTTTCAAAATCCTGCATTTGCTACTGTTTTGGGTGTGGCTGTGTCCCATTAAGGTGCATTCATTAACTCTAAATTTTAGGGAGAGCCATCCAAATCTGAGAGTCTATGAATAAGACACTACGGACATCCACAGACAATTTCTGGAGTGTCTGACAGACTGAAATAGGTAACATGAATGGAAAAAATATAAATAGCATTTTAGTTAATATCTTGTTTGTCATCATAACCCTGCTGAGATGTTCAGCTATTCATCTCGTATGCACCAGTATAACAGATATATATAGATCCTTGGCTACTACTTATTAAGCACTTTCCAGAATCACAATAGCCAGTTGACCTTTGGCAACCTATTCAATTCTGGTTATTCTTTACCAAAGGCATTTTGGCAAACAATATTTAGAATCTAAATGGTTGCTATGGGCAACACCTCCACATTTCCTCTTATGCAGCACCATTAAATATAGCCATTAGTGTTTAGTTGTGGTTCTCTTTGAACAAGTAGAACGTTCCATCTTTGAAATATTTTAGCAGACATTTGATGTGTTACAACTCTTATGCTCTGATAGTAGTATTACAAAATCAGTATATTTCTGTGCTTGTGATGGATTGTATCTAAAACAGAACTGATTTAACCTACAACAATTTCTTCTTTCTAGTGAACTTTTTTTCTTTTGTTACATGTACATAGGCCTTGTTACCAAATATACTAATATGCTGCAGCTCAGAATTTCATTGTTTAAGCGTAAAACTACTGAATAAATCATTTTATAAATAACAGGCTGTAATTGAGTCATCCCTATTATAAATATCTTACAGTGCTCCTCTTTCAGTACAACCTCTTTCGACCATTCTGTTGGTGTTGTACAGTATGTTACTGTGTTCTCCAACTTAATTCTTCTTTAAGACAACTTATTTATTCTGTCTCATCATCTGATATATGGGCAAGAGTGTCTGGACCGTATGTAAATATAATAACACAAGGGAACTTATGGAAGTTACTTGACTAAGTTCCCATGTAAATAATATTGCATGCTCATGCCAGATGTTACGCATTAGATCTCGCTGCGCACGAAACTCTGTTCTTCCTGCAATGAAATCTGTACTTTCACATGCCTAAATTCCGCAACGGGGGTGGGATTATGCATGGAGAATAGCTACATTGGGTGGCATTTATGAGATCCATGCGGATCTGTGTGTGTACGCCTATTAAATTAATTCCCACTTTTTCTCTCCACTGTTTAGCTCTCTCCTTATTCATCTGCTCATACACACATATCCAGCATCTTTATTTTCCATACATATTGTTCTACTATTTTTGTACTGTATTTTATTTTTGCCTTGTACTTGTATTCTTATTCTATGATTTATACTCTGTTAATTATTGTATATGTAACCATTGGCTTTCCTATTGCCTCTGTAAGGCGCTGCGGATACCATGTGGTGCCTTATAAACGTTATTATTAATAATAATAATAATAATAATCTGATTGGTAATTCGCATCAGAAAGAGAGAAAGAGATTGCATTGGATAGGTTGCTTGTAGATCGGTCATAGCCACATAGTACACACTTGCAAAAAGAGATCTTTCCATCATTGATCTGAAATATTAGGAGCTCCTGAAGATCAAATCAAAAGATCACAGACTGTTTCCAATGATTTTTGAGCATCTGTGGACAGTACACACAGGTGAGATATCTGGTGAAATGATCTTTTGATTGTGTAATTGGAAAGATGATCTGCTGAAAAAGCCCAGTGTGTACCCTGCTTTAGCGCTGAGGACGTTTACTCATCTGTTGGACTCATGTCGTGGGCAGAGTCAGTGGACTGGATCCTGAATTCTGAGCACAGCGGCAGTGGATCTGGATCCAGGCTTATGTGAAGGCTAGGACCCTACTGTTGAATGCAAAAACAGGGCCATCCACTTTGCTGAAGTCGGTACATGTCTTAAATCATCAGCATTGCTGATGTATTATATGAAAGCTTAGACATTTACTTTTATTATAGAAAAAAGATCATCAGCTCGTTACAGGGATTTATAGGGGACACGGGCCGTTTTTTAAAAAATATTTTGCAAGGGCACAGTAAGGTTTTTTGTGGCAAGGCATGCTGCCGATAGTAGCACTACTAGTGGCAGCATGCCCGGGCGGCCCGTTCTTTATTTATTTAATATAGTTGGGTCGCAGCAGGGTAGCCGGCAGAAGGGGTTCATTGGTTTGCATTCAGCAAACCAATATAAAACCATGCCGTGCAGTCGGAGCAATTATAGAAACACGCACCTCTGAATAGAACGTTTTAGCGGTTGCGACTTGCGCATCCGCTAAAACTCTGAATCAGGTCCACATTGTGCTGCTCAAATAACAATTCATTTTGTCATCATGAAGTTCATACATTCTCCTGTAAGGAAGACAAGTATATGTATGTGTTCAATCCAGTACTAGGTACACAGGGAACTCCACACCCCTAATTACTGGAATATCATCTTTATACCCATGAAAAAAGTGAAAAGGAAGTGCACAGTGTGCCCCCTGGTGCTGTTTCTGAGCCCATCCGTTTAGATTTAGCCCAGCACCCTTACTTACTTGCACAATCAAAAGGTTTCAGGCATCGGGCTGATTCAGAGATGAAGTGTACAGCTCGGCTAAACCATTTTTCAAAATAATGGGTGTTAATTAATTTAAAATCTTTTGCACACAGGGTAAATACATTACTTTTACACATAGATCTCATATACTGCAGAGATTTATGTTTATTCTATAACAGAGTGGAGCTAAGAAACGTCACCTCCTAATTTTAATTCTGGTTTCACAATTTAAATTTGCCTCCCCTTGCAATTCAACATGGTATTGCTCAGGTCTACACTTACACCTAAAAAAAAAAAGCGGAAGTAACACTTACACCTAAAAAAAAAAAGTGGAAGTACAACTCTGAATCAGCCCCATCATCTGCTAACTACTTTGATTTTACAATTGTAATTAATAAATGTCTTTAGAAGCACTACACGGGGCTGATTCAGAGCTGCACTTACACCTTTTTTAGGTGCAAGTGTAGACCTGAGCAATACCATGTTGAATTTGAAGGGGAGGCAATTTTAAATTGTGAAACTAGAATCAGAATTGAGGTGAAGTTTCTTAGCTCAACACTATTTTTATAGAATAAACGTAAAGCTATGCAGTATATGAGTTCTATGTGTAAAAGGAGAGTATGTTTCCTGCATGCAAAATAATTTAAAGTAATTAGCACCCCTTACTTTGAAAAATTGATCAGCCGAGTTGTACACTTGCACCTTTCTTACCCTTACTCCCAAACTCTGAATCAGTGCCCACATATCATGACAATTGTGAAGCTAATTCCTTGAATTACTTTGCACAGCATCATTACATTACTATTCTAGAACAATATTTCAATGTAATCATGCTTATTTCCATTATTTTCACACATATTTACTGCATTTGCCAAAACTGCATATAAGATGCTATACATTATACACATGTAACGTGCCTGCTTAGTGCATATGTGTTGACATTAAGAAAGTGACCAGGTAATTCTAGTTACCAACTGTGCTTATTAACCAATATCTGCTATAATGTTGATTTTTCTACCATTTACCTGCCTGTCTTCTATCAACAGATCTGAAGAGTTGTCTCTGGTAGTGAAGTGTGGCTGGCCATGTATTGCTGTGGCCACACCCCCCTCTGCTTTTCTGTGCAGAAGATACATTTCCTTTCACTATTTTTTTCCCAGCAAAATTAATTTAGTCTAAATAAGAACAGCCAAAACCATGTTGTCAAACCCCAAGAATGCTGCTTAACATATACAATGCATGTAAATGCAAACTACATGACTAAGGCCTGGATTCAGAGTTTGGGAGTAAGGGTAAAACAGGTGCAAGTGTACAGCTCAGCTAAACCATTTTGCAAAATGAGGGGTGCTCATTAATCTTAAATCTTTAACATGCAGGGAAAATACTTTAGGCTTGCACATAGAACTCAAATACTGCATAGCTTTATGTTTAATCTATGAAACAGAGTTGAGCTAAGAAACTTCACCTCTTAAATATAATTTTGCTTTCACAATTTAAATTTTCCTCCTCTTGCAGTTCAACGTGGTATTTCTCAGGTCTACACTTGCACCTAAAAAGGCATAAGTGCAGCTCTGAATCCAGGCCTAAAAGTACACTTCCCTTTCAGACTCAGATTCAGGAAATACGTGTATTACTAATAGTATGCCGTTTACCCTGCAGTTGATGAACAATATTAAGTTAGTGTGTTACTTGCACAAATCAGATTAAAAGATCACTGGACAAAACCCATAACATTCACCTGACTCCAATTTATATACTGATTATATCTCTGGTTTTCCATATCTCCTAAAATAAGCTAGTTGCTGTCTTTTAATAGAGGACTCTGAAAAACCAGATAGTCTTTGCCATAGAGTAAGTTGCCAAAGGTCCATTTATATGTAGATTTCACCTCCACCTATGGAGAAAACCAGTGCAAAGAGAGGGGTTATAAGATCACCATACAATGAATGTGTAAGGTATAATACACAGAGCAAAAATAACATTCTACACTCAGTATATTATCCTCTTATATATGGAAGCAAAGATGAAATATGTAGCGTGAACAAACATTCAAGGTCTACCAGCATTTACAGAACACAGAGGACCGGATTCAGAGTTCCGAGCATGTGCAATGCGGAATCACACAAGCTAATTTGACTACGGGCTATTCAAGGATGCACTTCCGTGCATCCTATAGCCCACTCTGAATAGCACGTAGGGTGCTGTTTAGAGTAGTATGCGGATGTGCAAGCCTTCATGGCTACGACTTTTTTTTTTATAAAGTTAAAAAAAAAAACGTCCCCCAGATTTGTATTAAAAGGGGGCTTCATTCTGCCATCACTATTTCTTGTTAATAAGTGGTGTAAATTATTCTTTTAAAATATATAAATTCTTTTTCCTTGGATGTGTGTGTATTATTTTCGTAAACAATTTAATAAGTATTTCTGTCTTTACCAAAATAGTTATTACGCTATTTTGACTCAAATACTTTAAAAATGGGACTGCTTGGTGATTATTTTGTCTTAGGGGTGCCTTGAAAAAATCTGGAGACCCTAAGGGTGCCTCGAACTGAGAAAGTTTGGGAACAACTGGCTTATATTGTCTAGAGTAAAATGTATATTTGTTTTGTGAATGTGATTTTTTGAAGCAGGTCAAGTGTCAGGGGCTGGCTGGCATTCTTTAGACTGGAGGGCAAGCCAACAACAGTGGTCCATAGTGTCTGCATACTTAATATGTGACTGACTGACTGACTGACTGACTGACTGACTGACTGACTGACTGACAGACATCACATATTAAGTATAAGGAAGTTCAGTTACCTGTTATGCTTCTCACCTTTCTTGCTTCCTCTTCTTACTTCATTTGTCTTGCAGAGGTACACAAAATTGTGGCATATATTTCTATATATTATATAAATCATAGTATAAGAAAGGCATTCTGGTCCGGAAAACAGTGAAGGATATCTGTCATGTTACTTCATTTATTTTCTTATTAAATATGCTCCTTCACTGTTATAAACTCTAGTGTGTTATTCTTATACTGGATTCTATATTATAAATATACTCCATGCCTGAATCTATTCCATGCGATGTTACTTTTGGACACCATGTTAGCACATTTGCATATAGTTTGGGCATGATGTCAACATCGCGCCATTCTATTGCAAGAGTTAATACAAACATTGGCCCAGATCCAGAACAACGCTTGTGAGCGAATTTACGCGTGGCGGAGACGTAAAATCGCCTTTTGGTAAGTACTGCGCATGCACACCATAGAAAACATGCTCCGTAGCGTAATTGTGAACGTATGGGCCATTCACGTATGTGTCACGTAATTACTTACGTGTAGGCGTGCCAATGTTACGTGAGTCCAAAATACGTCTGAAACACGTTAAGTAGGTGGGGGTTTGTATTTAAAGTGTACAGTATGGGCGTGCTTAGCTGCGTAAATTCGTGTTGCCCATACGTACGTGTGCGGATCACTGCGGTTACGTTGGCAAAAGTTAAGGTAGGGTTTGGAAAGCGTATCTTGCCAAAATACTTACGTTCAAGGGGTGTTTCTAGGGGAGTGTATAGAATATACGCACACGAAAATACGCTACGCGAATAAACGTATGGCAAACGTAGTTCAGGATCTACCCCAATGTTTGTTGAATTCTATCTATGCTAGGAAGGGGACCAAAGAGGAAATGGATGAGAAATAGTGCTTAACCTGGAGAAATTGAAAGGGGTTGGGGTTTTAAGTAGGGTATTTTTGCTGGAGGGTATGAAAGGATAGCCAATCATTTCTCTCTTTTAGATTATGGGTAAATTAAATTCTAAGACCCTGCTACAGAAGGGAGATACCACTAGACTGACTAGAACAGAAGACAGGGTTGTCTCACCCTGTACTCATTTCGCATATGAACATTCTGCGTGTAGAATCCTACCTTGAAGGTCTACATGCATAAGGCTCTCATACATAATTCAAGATCATACATACATACTTAGGAAAGCCCTGTACAATTTGCTTGCATACCCCCTGCTTTACCACACCACTGACCCCCCCACCACTACTGGGGGGATGTGTAGGTCAGCTGACGTTACTATTTCTGGATCCGTTTCAAAGTGCCAATACAATGTAATCAACCAGAACAACAAGAAATGTACAATAAGTGTGCCTAAAATAAACAATGTTGAGTGATAGCTTGTTTAGCATTAAATTATAATCAGTACACCAAGTCCAGTAGGAGTCCCCGCACCGATGGCTGTCATTGCGAAGTAGAATAAGTTCCTCTTCAATAAAGACTAGAGTAGTAGTCTTTGAAAGTTATGAGGGCTAAATATAATAATTAGACACAATAGTCAAAAACTTCCATAAATCCCAAGCGATCCAGCCACTAAAATAGTGGTTGTCAGCCCTATAGAAAAATAAACACCACAAAACAGAAAAAAATGGCGATCGCTGGGGGTTATGAAGAAAAGTGACTACCCCCTGCAGTAACGAATAAATTTGGTGAAATAATGGTCACATCATGTGCAAAACATGATTTTTGCATATGATGTGACCATTATTTCACCTAATTTATTCATTACTGCAATAACCTTTATTTATTCACGGAGCCACATAACATTTCATGCTTTATGGAGCCCCCCATATTCAAATTTTGTGTGGGGTCCATACTGCGGCCCTGGTCATCTCCAAGGCCCATTTTTTCATTTTATGTGCATGCTTTTAAGTTTTTTTCTGAGAGGACAGCAAGCTTTTCCTGGATTTTTAATAGGCGTACACCTTTAATTCAAATTACATCGTGAAACCTACTCCCTGCAGGGTTAATTACAGGACGGTTTGCTTTTTCCATTTGGCTAATGTCTGTTTGTTTTTATATCGAATTTTTAATGTTTATGTTTATTATTTGCTTTGGAATTATTAAACCCTTTAGTTTTATCACTTTTCTTCTTCATAACCCACAGCGATCGTCATTTTTTTTCTGTTCTAAAAGTTCTTCTTCAGCTGTCTCTATTTCAAATGGCAGCCATTTCAGATTTTTTTAATGAATGGGTGAGTGTGAGATCGACATACTCACCCATTCCTTTTTGGAAGCGCCGCCTGCTGGACCACTGGAGAGATAAGTAACCAATCCAGGCTTTGGGGGAGGGTTAGGCTTAGGTTCTGAGGAAGGGAGGTTTAGGGCCATGGAAGGGGAGGGTTAGGGTTAGAATCAGGCTGCAGGGAAGAAGGGGTTAGGGTCAGGCTGCGAAAAAGGGGGGGTTAGGGCAGGGCCATTTTAACAGAATTGTAGACCCTGGGCAAAGCAATGCACAGGGGCCCCTACCCACCCATTCACAGGAATAAAAATTTAACCAAAACTTTAGAACATTATATGACTTGTATGTGAATGTTCAGGTTGTCATCTGCCCCCTCCTTCTGTACCCATTGTCTTTATGCCCCCTCAGGCTGCTTAATGGCATGCCGCACTGCACAGACATCCCTGTGCAATAAGGGGAGGAGCATCAACTGAACCCCAGCGGTACAGTGCATTCTGCAGTCCCGCTGGTCTGGAAAAGGCATTTTCAGCCTCCGCTGCAGCCAATGCAGAATTACTTTCCGAAAATGGCATTTTCTGAATGTAATTCTGTGTGAGCTGCAGTGGAGGCTGAAAATACCTTTAGGGTCGGACTGCGCTTTGCTGAAGAGACCATTGATGCGTTGGGGCCTTCGGCAGTAGCCCAAACTGCCCAGTGGATAAGTCCGCTGTCAGTATATAATCAAATATTATGTGTACAAATTAAATATCTGTATATAGAGTGACCTTTGTTTGGCCAGGGTCTGGTGAGTGAGGGAAATATCTTGAATGTAGTGGGGCAGAACAAGGTGGTCAGGTTAGGGCCCTGTTGTAAATGGATCAGTTTATTAGGGGGGGGGTCATAAAAGCTAGATTTCTGCAGAAGATCCTGTCCAGACCCCAAACCGTCATGTGTCACAAAGGTGGGGCTGTCTGGAGAGGAGCAGGTTTTGGTCTTTCAAAAAGTGTGTATGATACATACATGGGGTTCACTTCATGAGATCTTCTGGACGGAAGGAAGTGTTCCATATTCCCCAGTAATCTGCTAATCTCAGGCAGGGAAGGTTGGGTGTAAGTCTCTCTGTGTTTCCCCCCTTTATTTTATAGGAAACTGTTTTGCATATTGTATGTCTATTTTGTTATTCTCTGTAACTAAGCATTGTGATTATTATCATATTAAATATCAATTAATAAGATCATGTCTCTGTGTTCTTACGGATTCACGTGTCAGACCAGCTCGGTTATTAAACGCTACTGAAGGGTAGCAGAAGAGGTCAGTCTGGGTTGATGATAATTCTGATAAAGCATAACTGTGTTTGATTTGGGTAAAGGAGAACCGAAGGCCTCCTATGAATAGCCTTGGTGGTGGCAGTTCATTGGTAAATAAATAATGACAACAGAATTGCAATATGTGGATGTAATGTGGATTCTAGAAATACATAGGACAGTCTATCCTGAGTATTATCTGATAGAATACCCACTTGAAGAGATATACGAGAAAGGGTTTGCATATATGATCGCAGCATAATCGAAACTTGTGAATTCCAGGCATTATCAAATAGAATGCCTGTGAGATGATACATTGTTGCAAGTAAGGGGGCTTGTATATATACAATACAATAGTTGCAATACAATCACAGTATGTGAACGCAATGCAGATTTAAGAACATCAAACACCGATGGTTTGCTGTGAGTAAGGTGTTTTGTAGGTTTGCAGTATAATCATAATAAATAAGAAAAACAGGCTTTTTACCCAGCGCTCATAAACTGCAGCTGCCACAACTTGTAACGAGTGCTCCACAGGTAACTCCCAATTACTTTAAATAATGTTCCAAGTCACAAGCAGCGCTGTTAGGATTCCTTTCCAACTGGAAAACAGCAGAAACCAGTCCAAATGTTCAGGAAGCTTCACCTCCCAGATAAGTGTCTCACAGAAATCGTGTAAACCAAATAACGTTCATCTTGGAATGTCCCCACCACGGACCATGTAAACAGTATAAAGAAGAAAACAAGATGCAGTTAAAATGGTGTTTATTTAAACGATATACTGCGAGCAGTACCAATAATAAAACAGTAAATAAAACAATAATCAGGGGAGCAGGACAGGCAGATCGTACCTAGTTAGATGGTATAAAACAGGGGCAGATAGTAAAGGGATCCCAAAGCACCGCTGTATCAGGTATAACTGCACGTGTCCTTAGCTCCTCCCACCGACGCGTTTCAGCTGGGTATCTCCGGCCTTTCTCAAGGAGCAATGGTACTGATCTAAAGCAAGGGGTTTAAAAACACCTCCTTCTCTTCCTATTGGTGGTTACTATTAAAAGGGAAACGTTTGTCCGTTGTGTGGTCTTTCACTATTTTTACATACACCACATTCATAAATGATTGCAGCGATATTATCATTAAATGCATTATGATACAAATATTTTACAATAACACAATATATTCAGAATGTAATGATAAAACGTTGCACGGTATTGTTGGAGTCACTTAAAAGGGCAATATATATTTAAAGGGGAAGCGACATTTCCACCGGATACAATGTGATACAAAAGGTAACAACATTATACATTCCATACATAGTTACAATGACTGTAAAATACTGATCTAAAGTAGGGGGTTTGGATACCCCTCCTTCTCTTCTTATTGGTGGTTACATTTAAAAAGAAAACATTTGTCTGTTATGTGGACTTACACTATTTTTACATACATCATATTCATAGGTGATTACAGCGATATTAATATTAAATGCATTATGATACAAATGTTTTACAATGACACAATACATCCAGAATGTAATGATACAACGTTGCACGATATTATTGAAGTTACTTAAAAAAGGCAACATATATTTAAAGGGGAAGCGACATTTCCACCGGATACAATATGATACAAAAGGTAACAAATACATTCCATACATAGTTACAATAACTGTGAAATACTCTCCATTATTTCTCAATATTTTGAGAACTAAAGGTAAGCATTAGAGAGATAACAATTCATTACAAAGTGTAACAGACTATTACGGTACATAATTGGTGCAAAGCTTATTGACTGGAGAAAAGATGTTTTATTTAACAATTTAGACATTCATAATCTCAGTGGTTCTCTCAATAAACCCCTATCCTTATCTCTGAACACAGACTCATTTATTTTAAAAAAAATTAATCTATGTCTCTTTTTAATTTTTATTGACATACACAAATCTTTAAGTTCTATGTTGATTATTTAATAATGTTATATAATTGAAGTGTATTAGCAACAGAATTTCAACAGAGCACATGTTAGTTTAATAATACATATTATAACTAGCTCTAAATAAAGGCCCTTTATTTCCAGCAATGAATTTATATTGTGTCTTTACTTTTATAAAGTTTATTTATATTTTGTGTCTCTCTAAATCTGGATTACCCACAATGCAGCGTTCGTAAAAACGACTCATTACTCATTATCCACATCTAAAGGGTACAAATAAAAGACTAATGAATCCTAAGATTCAGAGTCTTTGTCTCAAAATACATTTTTTCTATATACAATTGGATATAGAGTCCATCAAGATTTCAGCAGACCTTAAGTATTATTTAAGTGAAAAATAAAAAGAAAAAAGAAAAGGAAATTAATTAAGAAACCATTTGATTTCGAAATCAATATTTAAACCGAAAGGTTGTAGCGTTTGTAATTTGAAAATCCAACGCATTTCATTGGTAGCGAGTGTTTTGTGTATATCCCTACTTTCCAGGTATTAAATATTGCATATTGCAATAATGCATTTAATGATAATATCGCTGCAATCATTTATGAATGTGGTGTATGTAAAAATAGTGAAAGTCCACACAACGGACAAACGTTTCCCTTTTAAATGTAACCACCAATAATAAGAGAAGGAGGTGTTTTTAAACCCCTTGCTTTAGATCAGTACCATTGCACCTTGAGAAAGGCCGGAGATACCCGGCTGAAACGCGTCGGTGGGAGGAGCTAAGGACACACGCGCAGTTATACCTGATACAGCGGTGCTTTGGGATCCCTTTACTATCTGCCCCTGTTTTATACCATCTAACTAGGTACGATCTGCCTGTCCTGCTCCCCTGATTATTGTTTTATTTACGGTTTTATTATTGGTACTGCTCGCAGTATATCGTTTAAATAAACACCATTTTAACTGCATCTTGTTTTCTTTTTTATACTGTTTACATGGTCCGTGGTGGGAACATTCCAAGATGAACGTTATTTGGTTTACACGATTTCTGTGAGACACTTATCTGGGAGGTGAAGCTTCCTGAACATTTGGACTGGTTTCTGCTGTTTTCCAGTTGGAAAGGAATCTTAACAGCGCTGCTTGTGACTTGGAACATTATTTAAAGTATAATCATAATATGTGGATCCCAGAATTACCGGACAGAGTACCGATTAGAAGATACAATACTGTGAGTAAGGCGGTCCGTATGGATTGAGAAATGGAATGTACACAGGGTACACGGCATAGCGATGGACTTATTAAGTCTATCGTGAGATGGATCAGGGACTTGGCAATAGAGCAGTATAGAGATGTAGGGCAACAAGGGTGGTACTAAGACCCAGATATCGGCAGAGGACGGCAGCAGGATGGACTAACTGTGTAAACAACGACACGTTGAGTAATAGATAAAACGGTTGTAAGTAACATTGTTTTAGAAATGAAATGGATAATAGGAATGTAATGGAGGCTAAGAAGAGGAAAGGTAGTCATGGAATGAATGTTTAATGGGAAGATTAATGAGGGAGTCACAGTTTGATGACGTGAACGAACATGCCTGGGAGCTCCTATATAAGAGGGCTATCTACACAGACCCACATGCACCTTGGGAAAGAGCACTTAGCGGCTCAAAACGCGTTGGTGGTTGTGGGTAATGTCACGGCAGGCTGCTTAACTTGATTCTCGTTTCTCCTCTTCTCTCACCTGATTAGTGTACAAGAAAGGGTCCCATACTTTTTTGTGACTAAGTAACCATAGGTGATTCCATCTTTGAGGACAGAGTTACGAGAGTAGGATAGCAGATAGGGGTTTTCCCCCACTCCCCACCTGCAGGGGTGAAATAATTTTGAAGAGTTGTTTTTATAGAAAAAAATTTTTTAATTGATTGGAACAATGTTTCAGTATTTTATTGAAGAAATAAATTGGTGATAACGTCGGTAGGAGTCTCTGATATTTGTGGAGGTTCAGTCACGCAGGACCATACTGTAACAACTGTCAAGTGAAATCTGGAATGTGATAGAATTTCTGTAAAAAAGATCACTAGTAAGGCTATACTACAAGAGGAGAACCACATAAGTGCATTAATTTTGGATATACTTACCCCTGAATTTACCGTCTGCACTAGTCTTTTCTTCTGTTGTTGTTCTGGGATGCCCGTGATTGGAGAGAGGTTAGGAGGATCCAAGCGGTGGGAGTAAGACTATTTATTGCACATAAAAAAGAGGAATAAAGTGTAAGTGCACTACCTATTTCTCTAAACTATCAATAAGAATAGCTGGCTGCACTAGGTGTTGTCTTTTATTTTTTTCTGGCAAACGTTGGTGCGGAGAGAGATATCTGGTGGTTGCTGTTGGTGACCGCAGGAGTGGAATTGAAGGAAAGAAACACATTCAATGCTGAAAGTCAAGATATATATAGTGTAAGGAGTTGGGAGAGGGAACAGTGTGACAGTTGAATTTTTACAGTCTTCATATTGCCTGTTCCTTCCCCTCTTTTTTCCCGTTATACGATCTCTCTCTAAAGAAAATGAAGAAAGAATTATTTTGAAAATTCATGGAGGAGTATTTGAAGATATCTACAGAGAGACTACAGAGAATACAACTGTAGGAACTTTAAGTACACCAAAAGAAGAAGAAAAACCAGTGAGCAAGGATAAGAACAACTGTTTATGATTGACTGTTGGGACATTTGAGGGTGAACAACTAGAGTGAATCATCAGTGGACTTCCTTTTGTGCATGTACAGTTGGGGGGCTCTTTGTCCTTTTCCCTGTAGGTATCTGTACAGTATAGGAGATAATGTGCCAGCGCTTATATCCTCCTCCCAATATTTAATCTTCTGTTTTAAGTACAGGAACAAATATTTGCCCTATACTTTAGGGGAACAGGTGTTATCCCCCAGGGGGAAGGAAGAAGCTGCAGGCTTTGGGGGCGCAGGTTATAAGATCCTTATTTTTATTGCAGTTCATTGGTAATAAGTCATATTTGGGGTGGGAGAAGGGGCATTAGTCATTGTAGAACAGACCAGGTGGCTGTTGTGATTAACCCCTTGAGCCCCAGATAAGTCACGAAAGCCTCAGGTGAGGTTAGGGTCATGACAACCGCCCTGGGTTAGGATCAGTCTGCAGGAAAGGGAGACTTAGGGTAATAGAAGGGGAGGGTTAGGATAAGGATTAGCGAGAGGGTTGGGGATAGAGGGTCATATGCAGAGCTCCGGCCGCATTACAGACCGCGTATACACAATCTACGTTGCAAGAAGTAACGTAGATGACGTTACAAAATTACTGCGCATGCGCAGTAGCACATTTCTCAAAACTCCGGCCTCAATTGCATTGTGACCGAGCTCTGAATACGGCCCTGTATCTCATAAATACTAACTCTTGTATTTCTGGTCACATGACCTCATACTGATTTTGAATTTAACATTGGTAAAGGATTGATCATATGATTCTTTATGGAACTTATAATCATAAAACCTATGGTCAGACACAATTATCCTTATCAAATCCAATATCCTACAGATTGTAAGCTTGTAAGCAGGGCACTCTTACCCAACCTGTCTGTTACTACCCAGTCTGTTTTTATGATTGTTAAAAATGTAAGCGCTGCATATTATGTTGGCTTATCTAAAAACCTGTTAATATATATATTTTAAAATAAAAA